>PVIC010003192.1:0-70715 GCA_004025085.1 Thryonomys swinderianus
TCTGAGACTACTGGATAAGTATCAGTGCAATAATACATATATCTCTAAAGTAAAAGGCAAGTATCTCTGATGAATGTAGACTCCACTCCCACTCGTCCTGATTTAACCCTATTAAGAGTTTGTTTTTAATGCAATTCTTATATAACACATTCTGGTAGAGGACTTGTATTATGGCTCTATTATGGAATGCCCCTAATATGATTAAAATACTTCAAATATAATTCAAAATTAATAATGCAAGCTGTGTTGAATGACCAACTGTAGCACCCTGGAGGGTGTGACCTGGTTTCAGAATGATGTCTGAGACTTTTACTCCCCTAGGTTCTTGAAAACAAGGCACAAAATCAAAGTGTTTCATTTACTCTCCAGAACATATTACAAGCTAAAACAACATATAACCTTTTATTTGCTTATTAAGAAGAAGCAGTACTGTCCTCACATGGTATAGGTGAACTGAGTAACAACAGTAGTTGTTTAAGATAAAAGAAATAAGGAAAGAAAAATTGGTATCCATTTAAAATTCAGTCATGATCTGTGCAACTGAATTCAGTCCCAAAAGTAACAACTGAACATAAAAACAATGAAAAGCACAGAAATAATTAATGTAGAAATAAGAAATACGGGAAACATACAAAAATTTTAAAAATATTTATATTAAGTGATTTACAACAGAAAGTCAATATGCTGCATTAGTAAAATGTTAGATGTAAACACATGGGTTTTAAGATAAACAGATGTTTAGATCCATATATATTTAGAGACAATAAAAATAAATATGTCAACAAAAGAAATAGATATATTCAGGAAATGGAAATATTCAGGAAATGGAAAATTTTCTTTCAATGATATATGACAGTTTAAGCAAGAGATATTTTCAGTGACGTGACAGTATAAAAGCAGAATCAAATAAATACTAGATTTTAGTGATAATTAGAAAATTTGTCTTTCAATACTGTTGTAATATCAACAATATTAATAATTCCATATTTTAAAGATACTTGTGATTTTTTAGTAACAATTAATAATTATCAATAATTTAAATATTTTGTTGCTTAATATTTTCAAGTAGGCATTAACTTAACAGTTGTGGTACAGGTATCAAAACCAGGGCCTTTGCACTAAGCTATGTCCTTCGCCCTTTTTTATTTTTTATTCTGAGATATGGTGTGGACACTGAGTTGCCCAGGCAAGGCTTGAACTGGTACCCTTCTACCTAAGCATGCTAGAATGCTGGGATTATAGGTACATGCCACTATACCTGGCTTAATTTATAGTACTTTAACTAAGGATAGTGGATCTGCAAAATCAGCACATATAAGCATCACATGGAAAGCTTGTTAAACTACAGATCAGTTGTCTAAGGTAGGTGAGATTCTGCTTTTTCCCCCTTGATGTCAGTTTTTCTAATTTGTTCATTTCTTTTTATTTCAATCAGGGTTGTCCAGACATCTACAAGTTCAGTGATTTTCCTGCCTCAGTCTCTTAAGTAGCACAGACCTCAGGTACATGCCACTGCATATAGCTTCAACTTAATTGTTTACAGAAACATGTATCTTAATTATATTGTATTCCAATGTAATGGGGGAGTCAAACTCATGAGTCAGGATGCTTCAAAATTTGCAAGATATTTGCTGTTCAATCTGATTAAAGAATGTAATGCCTGTGATAATTTTTGATATGTTTAGATCTCACTATTTTAAAGTAAATTTTGGTATTTGTCATGTGTGTGGGGTAGGGCTGGGGACAGAACCCAGGGCCTTATGTTTGCTAGGCAAACTCTACCACTGAACTACATCTTCACCCTTAATTTTGTAAATGTTTGGTTAGCACTTGAATCTAGATTCTCCAAGTCTTGAGTTGTGGTTCCTACATGTGTTCACTAGGGAAAATTTGTTATAGTTTTTGTTTTATTTAACACATCTTTCATAATGGGACAGGATTCAAAGTTTATCCTTGCAATTATATCAATATTTGTTTTATATACTTTGGAGCTATGTTACTGCAAGCACATAAGTTAAAATTATTCTACTGCATTGCTGTATTCTGAGATTTTTCATTTTTAACTAGTTTCTAGTTAAGCTCATGTTAATCTAGAGTTTAGTTTGAGAAGTATTAATTTAGTATAACAAAATGGGACACACAGCTTTATTAGAAGCTGAAGAAAAAGTATCTGTTCAATGAAATATCTTGCATCCTCAAATCTTATGTTATATGGGCCTAATAATCAAGGTTGCATGTGTATTTCAACAAAAATTGTTCACAAGAATTTACTGAGACTATAATGCCTTTGTGTTTGGCTCTTCCTGATGCATGACTATTTATAGGTCACTTCCAGCAGTACCAAGTGCACAGAAATCCAACATATATTAATTGTTGGATATGGGATTATGTTCACTATAGCCAGAGCAGAAGATGAACTTGGACCATGAAGTAGATATAACTCAAATAGAGATACAGTATGCTGTGAAGAAAAAACTAACAGTTTAACAGAATGAATGTAAGAAATATTTTGAAATGATCCATAAAAGAAAATAGTGTTTACCAAAGAATTGGGGCATTAACTAGGGTAGATTCTAGATTAGAATTACAAAAGCCAAATTCTCCTGCCAATTAAAACTTGTCCATTAAATAAATATGAGAAAATACTTGAGTCACCCCAATTGCAGAACATAGATATTACTATCAACTTTTCTCTTTTTCTTTTAGGAAAAGTTATGAAAGGACTACAACATGGCTGAGATACAGGATTTTTTTCTTCTTATTTTTCCAAGAGAAGATTATAGCTTTTTAGATTAACATCTATAATTTATAAAGAATTGAAAAATATTAGCCCTCACAATGACCCATTCAAAAACTGGCAAATGAATTAAATAGATACAATATTTTTCAAAGATATACAAGTGGCCAGTGGGCACATGAAAAAAATGCTCAGTGACACTAGCCATTAGAGAAATGCAAATCACAACTACTTTGAAATTGAAATTCCATCTTATTCCAGGCCTAATGGCTATCACTGAACAGTGCACACGTGCGTGTGTACAAACACACACACACACACACACAATGAATGCAAGAGGGAATATGAGGGAATAAAGAATAATCCTACATTATTGGTGGGCTTTTAAAAAAGTGCAAGCACTAGGGAAATCAGAATGAAGGGTCCTAAGCAAACTAAAAACAGAAATTCCATTTGACCTAACTCCATTTCTTCTGAGTATATCTGCAAAAGAATAAAAGACTTTATAATCTAACGATGGGCCTATGTGGATACCCATGTTTATAGCAGCAAAATACACAACAGCTAAGCTCTGAAAGAGCCAAAGAATATATGGATAAAGAGCCAATGAATATATGGATAAAGAAAATGTGTTATATATACACAGTGGAATATTATTCAGTCACGAAGAAGAATGGTATTATGTCACTTGCAAGAAAACAGACGAAATTTGTGACCATCATGCTAAGAGCAACATTCCAGTCTCAGAAAGTTAATATCACAACTTTTTTTTCTGTCATATGAGAAACCTAACATATAAGCAAAGACAGTGATCCGTGACTTACAATCTCAATTTGTTTGTGAGGACTGGTTGCGACTCAGCTTAGTCAATTGGAGGCTCAGGCTCCTCTATACAGCTTTCAAAATCTCTCTCCTGTAGACAGGCAGAGCTCAGTGTCCTTAAAGAGACATTGGCCCAGGATTTCTCAAACCCACACAGGAAAGGATGTTGTAATGTTTCTTCCAGAACTCCATAAAGGTTAAATGTCAGATCATCTGGAAGCACAAGCAGCTGCCATTTGGGTTTTATCTCAAGACTTTGGGCATAAGTTAAGATTAAAATTCTGGTTGTATCCCAAGCTGTTCATAAGTCAGGTTGACTGTAACTCGAGGGTCCACTGTAAATGAAGAAAATGAAGGAGAGATGAGAGGAATCTAAAAGGTAGACTCTTGGAAATGGGGAAGAGATGAAGTAGGGAACAGGAAAGGAAGAGAACAAAAGAACAAAATAGTTAAGGTATGTCATATGCACGTACTGATTCCTTAAAATGAACATTGCTGTTCTATATTATAAACATAACAATCATAGCTTTTATTAAATATTTTTAGACACTGTCTCTTCAGTTCATCACTTTAAACCTAGCATTCAATATTCTGCTAAATAATAGATGTTCAACATGAGTCAATGAATGAATGAATACTGTCAAGTGGTAAGCATATACTTTTTTTTTTTGGAGACAGGGTCTCGCTTTGTAGTTCAGGCTGGCTCTGAGCTCACTATGTAGCCCAGGCAAGCCTGGAACTCAGCAATCCTCCTGTCTCTACCTCCCGAGTGTTGGGATTACAGGCGTGAGCCACCACGCCCAGCACTGTGGTATGTGGTATTGATTTGATTGCTGGTGGGCGTGAGTCTCCACGCCCAGCATTGTATGTGGTTTCCGGGGATTGAACTCAGGACCTTGCGCTTGCGAGGCAGGCACCGGAACCACTGAGCTAACCCTCCGGCCCAAGCATATACTTAATAAGCCAGATTTAGACAAGCACCAAAGTTGAGAGATTTATAGAGACAGCTATTTTTTTTTTCTCTCCTAGTGCAAGGGATCAAATGCAGGGCATGCCATACACATCCTACCTACCCAAGGGACTATACCTCCAACCCTTGAACAATTCTTATTGGTTTGGGGAAAGCATGTCTGAACCACTTCCTTCTTTGCCTAAAAATCCCTTGGTTAACTCGCAAACATATTTAGATCCACTTTTTGAAAGAATACTGAATTAGAACTACAACACTTGCAATGCAGGTTCAGTAGATTAGCAGCCATCTTCCCTAAGAAGTTCTCTCCATAAATGGTCAGAATCTAATTTTCCCTCAGTTGTGATCTACAATATCCTTCAACAAAATGTTCTAATCTGTTTTTCACTATTCCATTACTCAATCTCATATCCTTTATATTTCAGACATCAAAAACTATTTTGGAGCTGGAGTTTTAGCTCAGTGGCTCCAGTGCGTGCCTAACAAGCACAAGGTCCTGAGTTTGATCCCAGGTAACCACATACAACAATATCAGGCATGGTGACTCACGCCCACCAGCAATCAGTACCACATAACACAGTGCCAGGCATGTTGGCTCACGCCTGTAATCCCAGCACTTGGGAGGCAGAGGCAGGAGGGTTGCTGAGTTCGAGGCTTGCCTGGGCTACATAGTGAGCTCAGGGCCAGATGAACTACAAAATAAGACCTATCTCAAACAAAACAAAACAAACAAACAAACAAAAACTATTTTGGAAAATCTACTATAGCTTTTTGTGAAAAGTGATTCCTAATCATATTAAATAGTAATTATTTTAATATATCTGTTTATTTGCATACTCTAAAAATCCCAGTGTCAGTCATTGTTTGTTTGTTAAATTAATTCTTTTTGAGCTGTGTTCAATTTTTAAAACAGGAGAGAAAATACTGGGAAGAAAATGAACTACAATATTTGAAAAGATTTATAGTGTCAAAAGAGCCAAACACTACTTACTATACTGATATCTATGTGTATATACTATACTATCCTTGTAATCTGGTAGTAATATTGCATCAGGTCTGTCAAAGGTTACCCCCCCACACACACACTCCACATACATGGATATATTTATATGTAATATATAAAGACTATATGATCTGAAAGACATCTATTAAAATATGATATACTATAAACCATTATATTAATCAGAGATTATATTCTGGTTATAATAAATTACTGAGAGGTATTATAGCAGAAGGATTCTGAAGCTAGGTTATCCACATTTGAAACCTGGCTCTACTCATTACTAAGTATGAGATCTAGGACAGTAACTTACTTTATTTGTGTCAGTTAATGTGTTTTGTTTGTTTCTTTTGTATTTTTTGAGACAGAGTCACACTATGTAGTTTAGGCTGACCTCAAATTCATCAATAGTCTCTTCTTCCAGCTTTCCAAGAGCATCTGAAAATAGTATTGGTGCTAACATCTCAGGGTTGTTGTAAAGACTGATTAAGTTCATATACACCAAACATGCAGAAGAGGATATATAGTCCATGGTAAGTATGATATTATATATATTACATATATATATTATCTATGTACTTTAACACATGTTAGTTTTTTTGAATTTTTATTGATACATTATATATACACATCATGATCACTCAATATTGAGAATTTGTAGTAGTATATGACACAATTTAATTCTCATTTTTCTCATTCTCCCACTCTATATAAGGTTTGTTTCCCTTTTATTATTACCGTCATATTTTTTCTTCCCTTGTTACTCACCCCTATACCCCATTTCCCTTTGAATATTTTCTATTTCACAATATCTGCCATATATTCTACAGCTCAGTTATATCTTCAGTTTCTCATAACAGAGAAAAGATACAATATTTACAGATCTGTGACCCATTTATTCCTCCCATGTTCATAGCAGCTCAGTTTGTGATAGCTAATTCTTGGAAACAACCCAAATGCCCATCAACTGGAGACTGGATAAAGATGTGGTCTTTCTATAAAGTAGAGTATTAGTCTACCTTAAAGAAGGATAAGTTTGAGTCATTCAAACTCAAATGGATGTACCTTCAGGACACACTCATAGGTGAAATACATAGTAGGTTTTTTCTTTTTTTCTTTTTTTCCCCGGCAGTACCGGAGATGGAACTCCGGCCCTTGTGCTTGCAAGGTTGCAAGGTAGGCGCAGTACCACATGAGCTAAATCTCCAGCCCTACATATTAGTTTTTAACTATAGAAATTATTTTTATTTAAAGTATATGCATCTGTACTGTTTATAAATTATCTACCTGTTTGAGATATCCTGGATATGCTATACAAGTATGATTCAGCCCTGTACTCCACATTCCGTTTACATATATTCACAATATTCTAAGATACAAATTATTCAGATATCCCACAACTTGTTTAATATTTTAGATCTCACAGTACTACATGTATTTATTTCTCTAGCATCAATTCAATATCTCTTTTCCCCTTACTACACTGAAAATTTCTTGGGGTAAGATATAATTATTGATTTTTGTGTAATGTGGTATCAGACATGGCTCATCAGTAAATGTTTATTGACCTAAACTAAAATTAAACATATAAATGATGACTCTGAGGAATAATAACTAAAGACTTAATTCTGTTCATGTTACTTTAAAATATTTTAGGAATATTTACAAAAGACAAAAATATTTTGAGATTCATCAGTGTCTCAAAAAGTTACACTAATTAACACACTCCATTCTAATCATTTCAATATTATTTTGAATCTAAAATCTGGCAAAACTCATCAAAACTTTCAATTTCAAGATCACATAATTTGACATATGATCTGAACATATATGTAAGTATATTCATCTTTATGTTTCTAGTCGTGAGTTCTTCCCTTACCAAAAATTTAATTTAGAATATGATTCAATACTAAAACTTAACAAACATGTTTTCTCCTTATGAAACTTATCTAAAAGCAACAAAATTTACAAATTTTCACAGTAATCAAATGTCATATCAAACAAAAATATTTAGAACTACAGTTATGTAATCCAAAGTGCTGTATTTCCAACATCTATTAAGTTAGACACATGAAAAACAATTTTATTCTACTTAGATGAATTATTTTCCCTGATTCTTGTTTACACATAGGGTCTTACAAAGGTAGCCTTGAATTTAGGGGTTTAAGTGATTCTCTTCCCTCAGCCTTTCAAGTAGCCAAGGCAAATGCAACCGTGCTAAGATTCCGTATTTTGTTTTATATTCAAAAGAAATATTTACAATGTAAAATGATACTGACAATAATAGTCTCTTCTTACCTTGTTCACAGCATTTTGAAACTATAATCTTCAAATTGAATAACAGTAAAAATTAAGACCTAAAATTTAAGCAGATAAATGTTTATACTGCATTTTAAACAACATAAAGCCATGTAGGAGCTTATACTTCAAACACATGAAAGATAAATTTTATAAATAAGTACTTTAAGTTTTATCAAAGTACAAATCAACGGCTTTGGTATTTCCACACATAATAACACAACTTTTATTTTCAGTACATTTGTACTGCACAAATTATTCTGCAAATATTACTGAATTTTGATAGAAGACAACCCCATCAAATAAATATACTTTCATATTTTATGACCCCAGACTCAAATTAGCTAGATATTAAAAAATATTTAATCTGATTTACCACTTCTTTTCAATGTTTTAAAATGCTTGTCCAGAACACATAATCTTATGAAATCTTGAATATATAACTGGAACTCATGATTTTAAACTCCATACATTTACCATGCATTGTTCAAAGCAATGTCTTCACAGATTAAATGACCACAAGTATTTATGTTTCTTGCTAACAACATTTTACTACTGGAAATTGTATAAGCCCAAATAAAACAGATATGTCAGCCTTATTGGGCTTAGATCTTTGAATTCTGCTTTGTGAATTTCTTGTGGTGGAAATGAAAAGGAACTAAGAATACAGCCTACCTCAAGTGTGTACATTACAATCCCTAAATTTCACTAGGTGGCGCAAGAAGAATAATTTATCTTTCTTTGGCTGTCTGCTGGAATGTTTGCAAATAGAATAACAAGAGGTCAAAGTATCCAGTGAGAGATTTTTAAAAAAGATTTTTACCTACATTAGAATATTTAAAACCTATTTATACTAGAATACAATTTCTTCATTAATATAAAGGAAACGAATACAATGGATGATTTTGTTTTCTCCCACTGTCTATTTTCAACAGAAAAAACATTAAGTGTTGAGTCTTTAGGGAAGACACCATATAGACAATACAAAAATGAGATCTACTTTATTGAAACTTGGCCTAAAAGAATCGTCTTAGAAGTGAAAATTACTAGAATGAATGTCTATTGTCGTGATAGGACAATATTCAAATTTACAAATATACAGTAACTTACATGTTATCATACTAAGTTTTTGAGCATTGCAGGATAGAGTTAAAACAAAGTGCTCTAGGAACCAGAAGTTGAACAATAATCTAATTGGTAACCTCAGCTGTGTTTTTCTATGAGTTAGAGCTGTGGGTAACTGAGAGTTTGATTTGATTCATTTTAAGGTCCTCTGGAGTTTCAGTAAATTCATTCTAGACTATGACTGAGTGACAGTATATTCTGTCAAGAGATTAAGTTTTTTACTTTATGTATATATTCTACCTTAATAGAGTCAGACCAAAGAATAAAATCTGAAAAATCTTAGCAAACAATGGAGCCGTATTAAACAAAATTAAGATATTTCATCTAGCAAAAAAACATGTGGAGACATTTTTGTTCTCTTTATAGAGGCACGATGGTTTTGCAGATATTTTGTAGATATTCAGATAGGTTTTAGATTTGAATTTCAATTTCTTATTATTCAATGTATGTTTTATAACTATAGCGCTCTGAATATAACACTCAGAGCCTTCCAAACACTGCGTTGGCTCTTAGAGCTGTGCTAAAGCCCTCATGCCCCCAAGGTAGGTTTTGAAGTGGCTGGAGTTTCAAGGCCAGGAGCTTCTAGCTAAACAGAAGCTTCATCATTTTAACCCAGCACGCAACCAACTAAATCTTTTTGGATACCATGACATAAGAAAGACAGAGAAGCAGTGTACTGTAACATTGCTATATTATCTTATTTTTTACCTATAATAGTTTACTAGTGAGATTTTGGGAAAAGAAAATGACTTACTTTCTCCACCACAACATGAGGACTCTTACAAAAAGTGTGCTATAACCACAGTGATTTCTGGATGAAGTTGATTTCATAAAACAATATGAACACTGATGATAAAAACCAGAGTAGTATTTTAACACAAGAAAAAAAAATATATAGGCCTTCATTAAATAAGCTAATTTATCCTAAACCTATTTTATAGTACATGTTAAATTATGCATGTTACATTGTATACTACTGAACCATTGATTTTATTACTGAATTCAACTGCTTCAGAATTTTTAGAGATCATTTTTCCTATATTTTTAATACAAAGAATTAACTAACCAGTAAGAATATAGGTCTACACAAATATCAAAATTTACTAAATCAACTTGGTAAGCACTATGTGGGGACACAGAATTATTTAAGTTAAGCTTTTTTGTTGTTAAATTGAAAATATATTTGTACAAAATTACGTGTACAGACTCACTCTGAGGGTACTCACATACATAACGTCTAGGAAACTAGTTTTATTTTATTTCATCCATAAGATAAGTGCTAAGTACTATAAATGATGTAAAAATGATTCCAGATATAATGTTGTGATATGTAGTATTTTGGGCTAGTACGAATTTTATAGTTAGTAAGAATACACTTATAAACAGTATGTGAAAAAAATCTTTAAAACATTCACCAAAAGCCTAAGTTTTTCAAAACCATGAAAGCTAATCTCAATTCAAAATGAGTTAAATATTAAACAAACTTCTCCAGAGGAAGAGACTGCAGATAGCTTTGTAAGTGTTATTAGCAAGATTAACATTCTAGTCATAGATCTTTAAGGGGGAAAAAGTACACCAAGGAGGGACAATGGCTGCTGGGAAGTAAAGGTAAAAACTGACAGATAAAATTCAGTAATAGCAATCAGGGAAAATCTCCCCAAAGACTCTCTTATGTCCTGGTTACTGCCTACTGTATTAAGACTGCCTTTCTCATCACTTAATGCTTATTTTCATCACTTTGCTTAAAATATTGATAATCAATTAGGGCTACGTCTGTTTTGCCACAGAATCTGTGTCACAGTCTATCAGACTGTCAGGGCCAATTCAATCCTCATTCAAAGTTAATTTTTTCTTCATAAATCTGCCTTTGGAGGAGTCATTAGGCGCAGAACATAGCCGGAGGTGCAATCACCTATTCTCTTTCATTAGTGGCAGGCAGAGAAGGTGAGGGAGATTATTAGAACTTTGGAATGATCACAAAGCAGCGTGCTGCCTGTCAGATCCCCCCAACATTTAATTCATCTAGCCAACTCACCAGCACTCTTTGCCAACAGTTTTAAATGGACATTATTCATGAACATCTGTGACATGCTGAATATTCTGAACTGGAAATGATGAAAAAGCAATGCCCCTTTTGACTTTAAAATTAATTCTATGGTCAAAACAATTAAGAATATAACAAACATGTTTTGTGATGTTATTTTTAGCCATCTAAGATGCATTTTGGAAGCAAAACAATTTACTGAAGTTAATAATATGCATATATGTAAAGAAGCTAATATATTCGATCAAAATTCTCAGTATTAACCAATTAAAAACAGCCCAACTTAAATACTTTAGGGATAACCAGCACTGTCCCCAAAGAAATACTATTTAAAATTCACAATATTTAAATATTTATTTAAGGTGAATATCTATTTTAGCAACAACACATAAAATGAAATGATTAGAAAGGATTTAAGATAGGGCCAATTTACACAGAAAAAATTATATTTGAAATTTTCAGAGACATATTTTTTAATATATAACTGTCTTGGATGTAAAAGGGAGTACTATGGGAAAATTAACAGAAAAATTTGGTGTAATTAAGAAAATATGCACAATAAAAACTCTTTATACAAGTCATCATTGATAAGCTATTAATTTTTTCAATTAAGAGAAAATTGAGTTGCTAAAAATGCTTTGTCCCTTATGTCTACATCTTATTTTCTGGAATAGAAAAATTACATTAACCATTAATATGGTGACAGATATACTAGAGATATCTGTAAGTTATTTAAACTTTTATGTAGAATGCCCAACTGATGATACTAAGATTTTAAACACTACTATCAAAGTCACACTGTTCTAGCATAAAAAGACAATTATTAAAATTACCCCCAGGAAATAGCTAAATCTGCATTCCCAAACTGTTCTACATAATGAGGTGATAAAATGATTCTGTGGTCAAATATTTTGTAGAAAACACTTAACTGGACAACATAAAATTATTTCTTCACTGCAGAGTTTAACAGAATATATAATAAAGTAATTGTGCTATGTCGCTCTACAAGGGAGGTAAAATATGATACATTTCAAACTTTCTTGACTATGGAATTTTTGAAATCACTTGAATACCAACATAATAATCTTCCTAATCTTCCAAGTTAATTTAACCACTTTTATTTTATCTGCACTGCAGATGATATTCTACATCTTATTTATGCAAGAAATATCTACTTACCATGTACTCTATACCAGGCAATGTGGTAGATGATAAACTTACAGTAAACAAGAAGCAGTCTCAGTACATTCACAGTATAGTACAGAACAAAATTTATTTCTCTGTAATCTGTTTTATCACTGTGAGATCTCTGTAATGTATCTTGTTCATATCTGTACTTCCCCAGTGCCTAGCAACTATTACACAGAAGTTGAAGAAATAGATGTTAAATTTAAGTAGAAATTTTCTTTTTCCTAGATGGCTCTATTCATTTCATTCTGCCTGAAGTTTCTCCCTTCTTTTTCTCTAACATTAGAAATCATCCAAATCAGTAATGTATATTAAGTACATGCTAAGGGATTAGAAAGAAACTACATTCTAAGGCAAAACTAGAAAATTAGCTTGTCTAATGGTAGTAGTTGCCTTGAGCTCTGTGTTGAGAATTCTTGTTTTTTGGGGGGTTCTTGGGGGAAAAGGTGTTATGTTACTTTACAATGGATTGGAAAGATACATAATGCAAAAGAGTTCCAGTGACAGTAACTACTATAGTTCTACAGTACCACCATTGCACTGCTGCTACTCCTACTACATTGTCAGCACTACTAGTATGCTTCTTGTTAAAGCTGCATGAAACAAAAGTTCTCTGGATATAGGAAACAAAATAGATTAACACAGGGAGTAATCAGAAGGGCTAAAGGCATGGATGGCTCTGGGATGGGCCTATAAGAACGATGCCCACATCAACACTGGAGAGCTAGTTTGCTAGGGTACAGCTCCCTCTAAAACAGGCAGGATGGCAAGAAATCAAGAGACAGCCATTTAAACAGAAAAGGTCAATGACACCTTCTACACATACCAGTTACCTGTATATCCATTTCTCAGTCTGCATGAAGTTAGTAACTTGGAAACTCTCCTAGAGAAATACTCCAGGTTTCCATAGATAGCCGTGTTTGCCAGCAGCAACAGCTGATATATCAGGAAGATAGGTTCCATAGCACTTCCACTTTCGAAATCATGTGACAAAACTTCCATGGGAATACACCTACTTGATAGGAATGACTTTGTATCCAGAATCTTAGAAGCAAAGGATTCTAGAAAATGTAGGTTTTTGCTTTCTAGAATCTACCATTCAGGAAGGCAGACTAGATCAGATTAAATGTTATGTGTCAATACACGGTCAACATTTATTAAGCCCTTAATATGTGCTAAGCATCTCTGTCAATGCTTTACATTTATTAACCTATTCAATGCTCACAAAAATCCTTTGCGGCTATCATATTCATTTTAAGTTCGGGAAATCTGAGTTTAAGTACAGAGAGGTTTAAATGAAAAGGTCAGAATGCAAAGCTGTTCTGGTCTGACAACAGCCTCTGTTTTTCACTGGCATTCTGTTTCCTAAGAGTAATGCTCTTGCTCTTCTAATTAACAATGAGTCTGAAATTAATGAATTAAATTGGTATGAACTATTTATTACTTAAGATTGTAAATGGTAATGATATTTCAAAGAAATCAGAAAATTAAAGATGGTTAAAATGATCTGGCTGAAGGTTTACTGGACTTATCTGTGTGCAACACTGAGAGTGGAAGCTTTACTCTTTCTAGGGGAAAGCAGGATAAACATTAATATCATTCTAGTCGGGGGAGGACTTGAAATACACTATTCCAAATGGAGGTTGATGTTAAATGCTTCCCTATCTGAAGTTTTATAGAGAGAAATACAGCACTGGCTTAAGAACCAAAAATAGCTCATACTCTCTGGTATAATAATTTCAAATAATGTAAATCAAAGAAATAAGTTTAAAATGAAAAACTATGCATGGAGATATTCAGTGAACATTATTTTAATAGAAAAAATAATATAAATATTCAACAATAGGCAAATGACTAATGGTATACTTTCTGAATAAGTATTATGTAGCCAATAAAATTAGGCTAATTAAAATTATGTAACAAACTGGGAAAATTATTCTGATAGAAAAGTAGATGCAGAAAAGCGGAATAAAATGAATTTATGTAATATAAACATATGAATAAGGAAAAATAAGAAAGATAATCACTTATTAAATACTAAATTTCCATATGTAATTCAGTTTATTTCTAAAGCATTATGTATCACTGACATCACTGGTGATTTTGGCACAAGTAGCACATATTTTAAGATTTGGTCAGACCAATTCAACCTCATTCTTAGGCTTTTGCATTTCTTTGGCTAGACTTACAGAATTATTCTTTTAGATAAGCTTTATTATCATTTTTATTATGTCTCCCTATATACAAACACAGACAAAACCACTTCTATAAGTAAACAGGACAATCCTGTTGGATTTTTAATAAGTGCATTAAAATAATGCATTAATTTAGAAAGTGGATACCTTTGCACTATAGAAACTGGGTTTGATGGCACACACCTGTACCCAGCACTCAGAATGATGAGGCAGGAGGATCAGTGCAAGTTGGAAGCCCGCCTGTACTACAAAGCCAGATCTTATATCAAAAAAGGAAAAAGAAAAAAAAAAGAAAACAACAAACAAAACAAAGAATCTTTCCACCTAACAATGTAGTATGTGTTAAATTGAATCACTGGTACCATCCAGGAAAGTTTTACTACTTTTACCTAAGTGGCAACAATTCAATCTAGTCTCCTTACTTTTGCATGTGTGGCAGGTATGTGTGTGTGTGTGTGTGTGTGTGCATGTGTGTGTGTATACTTATTTCTCTGTGATTCTAAGTTCTTAGTAAGGAATGCGCTGTATAGAAAGAGCCTGTCCTACACAGGCAAGAAGTATCTTAAAACCTATAAGTGCCTTAGTGAGCTTGTTTGGAAACAGTCTCACTGTACCAGTTTGGCATTGCTATCCCAATAAATGCAGACCAAAGGTGTCAATAAAGTATCCATCTTGTGCACAACATCCCTAGATGTTAAGAAAAGATCTGATGAGTTAGTCTATGGAGGCATAGAATCTATGGACTGGTTTCCTTTAATATATTAGACATGTTCCAAGAGTCCATAAAAGAGTCTACAGCAGGTTAATCTTCATTTTTGTAAACCTCTACTATTTAAACAAAAAAAAATTTTGTTTCAGACAGGGTCTAACTTTGTAGTTCAGGCTGGCCCTGATCTCATTATGTTGCCCAGGCAAGCCTCGAACTCAGCAATCCTCCTGCCTCTGCCTCCCCAGTGCTGGGATTACAGGCATGAGCCACTACACCTGGCACTGTGATATGTAGTACTGATTGCTGGTAGGCATGAGTCACCATGCCTAGTACTGCTGTATGTGATTACTGGTAATCGATTTCAGGACCTTGTGCTCGCTGTGCAGGTGCTGGATCCACTGAGCTAAACCTCTGGCCCTTTAAACAATTTTTGAGAGAGATATCTAAATATTGACTCATTCCTCTGATACTTAGTCTTTCTTCTGTCAATTCCAGAATGACTTCTACCTTTACTCCTCTAACAAATTGCTTTTCAGTGACTTCTAGTGGAGTAAAATCACTGAGCTGTTTGTTAAAAGAAATATAACAAGTATGCCAGGTGACATGGTGCATGGCTGTAATCCCACTTTCTGTAGAGGCTATGGGAAGAGAAATGCCAGTTTGAGTACAGTCTGGGGAACTCAGTGAGACCTGTCTCAAAATAAAAACAAAGATAAAAATAAAAAGGGGCTGGGATGTAAATCAGTGGTAAAGTGATCCCAGGTTCTATTCTCTCACAGCACCCCCAAAACAAAACAAAACAAAACACTCCCCCCAATAATTAAGTAATAAAATATTTCAAACACACTAAAAATACCTAGTATGTTATATTACCATTTAAAATAATAGTTATTGTTTTGTCACATCTCATTCTTTTTTTTAAATTGAATTCTTTATTGGTACAATTTATAAAATATCTCTTATTCTTGATACCATCAAGTATTGTCAGACTTAATTTCTGACAACTCAGGTGGCCAGAAGTAACACTGAGTGTGCGTATACATGGCCCACAGGTCTGGGAGTTTAATTCTCTTCAAACTTGGGCACTGCTAGTTGTTCTTCAGACAAATGATTAACATCTAAAATCTATAAAGATCTCAAAAATACCAGACTCTCTAAATTTCAAAGAATCCAAAAATGGGCATCTGAAATGCACAGATACTTCTCAGATAAAGAAATAGAAACAGCAGGGCCAGAGACTTAGCTCAGTGGTTCCAGCGCCTGCCTAGCATCCCAAGTTCCATCCAGGTAACCACATACAATGCTGGGCGTGGTGACTCATGCCCACCAGCAATCAATACCACATACCACAGTGCTGGGAATGGTGGCTCACACCTGTAATCCCAGCACTCAGGAGGCAGAGACAGGAGGATTGCTGAGTTTGAGGCTTGCCTGGGCTATGTAGTGAGCTCAGGGCCAGCCTGAACTACAAAGCGAGACCTGGTTTCAAAAAAAAAAAAAAAGAAAAAAGAAAAAAGAAATACAAACAGCAAACAAATGTATGAAAAAATGTTCAGCATAATCGGTTATTCAAGAAAGGCAAACTGAAGCAACACTGAGATTCTATTTCACTCTAGAAAGAATTGCTGCTATCAAGAAATCAACCACTAACAAAGGGTGACAAGGGCTTTGGGGAAAAAGAAACCTTTTTTAACTGTTGGTGGGAATGTGGATTGGTGTAACCACTGTGGAGATTCCTCAGAAAACTAATATCAGAGGTTCCATTCAAGCCAGCTATTTCCCTTCTTGGTATCTTCCTGAAAGAAATAAAAGCATCATACCACAAGGACATATGCTCACCCATGTTTATAATACTAGTTTATAATAGGTAAATCTAGGAATGTTATCCTTTTGTCAGATATATACAATGTAATTATCTTCTTGCAGAAAAAGCATCTAATTTTTATAATTTTAAATCAATGTTTTTAAATTTTAAGATTTTCCTACATCATGAATATAATTGTGTGTATTTTCTTCTATAACTTCTAAAATTTCACATTTTGTATTTAAGCCTTCTAAAATTTTTATAAGAATAATCAATTCTTTTAACATGGTAATTTAAAAAATCCATCTTTCTTTACTTTTATAATAGCAAGTCCTGATATATGCATGGGGATGATCTTGGGCTCTATTACTTTTCACTGGTGACATCACTTTAATTGCTGTAGCTTTTACACAGACTACTGTCTGGTAGGATAAATCCCTATCCCTCCTTCTTTCACCTAAGTTAGATTGACTGTTCTTGGCAATTTATTCTTTACTATGAATATTTTTACCAGAGCTTTAAATTCATTATTTAATGAAAAATGGAAATTTTTCCAGAGTTGTTACATACTTCAAATAAAACCAAATTTTAAGTACACACACATACACATGCACATGTGAGCATAAGCACACACACACACCCCAAAGAAAATCTATTCTGCTAATGGGGCTGGATGCGTGGTAAAAGAAATATATAGTAACGTTTTGAACCATATAGCAAATACTCAGGATTTATTGTTGTTGTTGATGTCTCTTTTTTTTAACTAATTTATCTTTTTTTTGATAAAAAAATTTGCAAAGTAGCCCATTAATTTGGTCATTTGGAGTTTATAATTTAGGTTCTATGGCAAACAATGTAGTCTTCAAATCTGGAATAATCTACTTAATGCGTTTTGTTCTAGTTGGTTCACAGATTAGTTTCTATTCCTTTTTTCCTCTTGTATGTCACTATAGCATATTTATTTTATAGTGTTTTAAAAAATATTCTACTATCTTATATCCTCTGGGTACAAATTATTCTACTTCAATCTTTATGCCACCTCATAATCATTAATTTGAATGTTACTAATTCTACCTCGGATATAGCATAGGTTTTAATCTGTGTACTTCTTTTCTTTATGGCCACTACCCTGTTCCACCAACATCTTCCATTTTACTGCGGTACCTTACTAGCTTTCCTAAAATTGGCTGTGTTGTAACCTTATCACCATTACTGTGGCCTTTGCCATCACTACTGAATCTATTCTGCTTACTGAGGCAGAAATCTTCAAATTATGGACTTGAGTGAAGCTACAGTCAATGAAAGCTATCCACTTAGGAGAAAAAGAAAAACACTAAACACTGCTCATAAGGACATAATCATTAGCTCCTTGTCCATCTTATCCGCTTTATCTAGGCCCACAGATGGTGAGTCTATGGCATGTGTGTGGCAATGAGCTGTCTGCATCACTGAAAACTAAAAGTTCGTCAACTCCTGACTAGGCTATCGTTAGTCACTGTCTATCTTATGGGTCAATTCACATTTGTCTTCCTTTATTTGAAAACGTACCAAGGTACTTGTGTAAATGAAGTTGTCCCAGTTGGCCCGGCACACCTTTTAATACTGACAGTATCACATCTTGGCCAAATCCCCTTAGTGCCAGTAAACCAGATTAAAATTGTTGAATAGAAAAAGGAAATGGATGAATCTATAGACTTGTCTGTTATATGCTCATTTTGTTACTTTATTCTTTTCTCTCATTGTACTTATCCCAATTATTATTCCTCATTATACAAAAAAACCATCACCTGTTTGGTTTATGCACCAGAATATAAGGTCCAAGGCAGCAAACAGTGGTTTTTTAATCTATACGTGCAAAATAAGTATTTTAAATAAATCAACAAAGTTTATTTTAGTTGATTTATATTTTGACAATATGGATGACATTATATTTCACAGTAGATAATTGTAGGTATATACAAAAGCCATATTTTTATACACACTTTTTATATTCATAAGAAAACTATAATTATATTGAAATTATCATTGTACATTTGAAGTCATTAAACTCAAGATTTGAAAAAGATCTTAGAAATTACCTATTCCAATTTTTCTCACTTTTTGATGAGAAAAATCGAGGCCCAGATAGGTAAATGGACTTGTTCAAAGTCACACAGTTAATTAGGGACAGAGCCAGAGCAGGAACTAATACTTTATTACTCTCAGAATAGTAATCTTTCTAATCTCATTAGAGATGACCATAGATCCCTGGGCTACCAGAGTTGTAGGGTACTGATGTAGATACTTGTCTAGCTAATTTAGTGCACCTAATAGCAAGTCATTTTAAATCTTTTCATGAGCTTTACCATTTCCAGCTAAATTTGTTTCCTTATTCATAAAGAGTGGGTCACCACTTAACCATTTAACTGGAGAAACAGCTCGGGTTTATTTTGCTTACCTAGTGCCCAAGAAAATGTTTGGGACAGAAGAGATAACATTTGAGGGGGCATGTGGCTGAGTCACTATACCTTGCAAATATGTACCCTAAAATATAATAGAACCTAGATTAAGCAATGTAGGTAGTCTTTAAGCATTCTGAATGATGAAGATTTGGGAGTTTTGCCTATGAATGGAGAGAATGGTGAGGGGGAGGGAGAGAAGGTGGCAGAGAGAAGAAGAGAGGAGAGAGGGGAAAGGAGAGGAGACAGAAGGGGAGACAAAGAGAGGACAAGAAATAAGGGGTGAAAGAAAGAGAAAGAACATCTGAAGAAGATAGAAGTGCTGTGTATGTGTGTGTGTATATGAGAGAGAGAGAGCAAGTGGAAATAAGTTTAATCTACTTTATTATTAATATAAAAAAGTAATAGTAAAATTTGCTGTTAAGTGATAATAGAAATTTCTGCTCTGCTCAAGGCTATAAAACTTGGGACTTGTTTATGTAGTCTCATCCTAAGATGGGCACAATAGTAATTCTGAGAAAAATTCCAGGCTTCTTTATTTAGAAATGTCCACTCTTGACCAACCTTCCTGTAGAGGAAAGGGCTAGCAACCTCCTGTGTTCAGGTAGTACTCACTAAACTCCTCAGTTTCTCTAAAGGAATGCTAACCTGCCTCCATTTATTTCATCTCCAAAATTGAAAAATCCATTCTGAATCAACCACATAAGATAGCAATAACCACTACACATATCTGGGGTTTACAATGTTTCTTTTTCTTTTTTTTTTTGAGACAGGGTCTCGCTTTGTAGTTCAGGCTGGCACTGAGCTCACCATGTAGCCCAAGCAAGCCTGGAACTCAGCAACCCTCCTGTCTCTGCCTCCCGAGTGCTGGGATTACAGGTGTGAGCCACCATGCCCGGCACTGTGGTACTGATTGTTGGTGGGCGTGAGTCTCCACGCCCAGCATTGTATGTAGTTTCCGGGGTTCGAACTCAGGACTTTGCGCTTGCAAGGCAGGCGCCGGATCCACTGAGCTAACCCTCCAGCCCTACAATGTTTCTTTTTATAAGAAAATTATATGTAAAACCCCATGTGAGAAGTCTTTTAGGAAAAGTCCCTGTGTGAAACTCCTTACTAACCTGCTTTTGTCTTTGCTTATCAAGAAACCCAAAACAACAGGAACAATTCTATAAGCTCTTTTGATATGTGACTGTCCATTTTTCTCTTGCTCTTGAATGATCAATTCTATTTTTCCATTTTTAGTATAAAAATTCAAATACTATCACTATGTTTTTGTATTGAAATGGTTAAATAATTTTTAAAGAAAAATATAAATAATCTGTATAAACTGAAAAAAGGGACAGTAGTCTCTCTATAGGTATAATATGATGATCAAACAAGTTAAAAATATGTAAGATGTTCAATACCAGGAACACATGATGCCCTCAACTAACTTCCAGTTCCTTACCCAAGCATTCTCTCAGGTGTTCTACAAAATGTTGCAAATGATCTCATAATTTACGTACATATGTCTTGTCCCTTTTTCCCACAGTAAAAGCTGTTTTGTAGGATATTATGAGTTTTCCTCATTGACCATATTATCCCTTCAGGAGAATTTCAGCATGACGTTTTTCTGTCCAGATAGGTAACTTCTGATTGCTACAAAAAAAACTACTATTTATATGTGAAGTCTTTAGGAAAGCAAAGCAATGGTGAGGTGGCATCAAGGTACTTTAGAGAATGGGGAGATTATACTTAGTAGTAGCATAAAGTGCTACACTGAGATTTCTGAAGTTACATCTACACAGCGTGAAAAGTACATCGGTAGCAAGAGTTATAGATGGAGCCTGAAACAGCAGGAGGCCGGGTACCACATTTACTACCCCTGGTCTGTACAAAGTAATGGTGATGATAATATTAAGATAAATTGTGGTTATTATAGTCAGTGAAAGTCATGAGAAATATACAAAGAGAAAATGATGGAAATTTTTTGTTTTTTTCATATATATTATCATGCATCTTTAAAAAATCTTTATAGATATTCCAAAGAATTACTCTTATGCAGAATATAACAAATGGCCTTCTGGTCAAATTCTGAGAACTGCTATTTATTCTCTTAAAAGTATTAATATGAAGAAGAGCATTCACCCTTTCATTTATCTTTGCCATAAAATATATGAAGCTAAACTTATACTCAAAGTAAGTACAATCATTTTTTTGCTTATGAATTTGCATTTAGCAGTATTTGGCCAAATGTACCTCACCTCACCCTAAATGCTACTTTCGTTTCCCTTTTAGCAACATGAATGGGGCAACATAAAGGCTGGGACTGACTTGATGGCTCAAGGTTGTTCATTATTTATTTGTCTGCCTGTGGATACCAGTTGGGAATCTAGTGGGGAATTGTCTGCCAAGACACACATGTCCCTGCCATAGGCTGTTGGTTTCCTTACAACATGGAGACTAATTTTGGGAAGCAAGTTTTCAAGGTACAGTAAGGAAGCTGCCAGATTCCTAAGGCATGGACCTATAAGGTAGTATGGTATTTCCTTGCTGTATTTTCATGGTTAAGTACTCACAAAGACTAGACACAAAGGAGGTGGCATAGACTCACTCTGCAGTGGAAGGAGTGTCAAAGAATTTTGAGGCAATGATATAGAGTGGACATAAATTGAAATTATCATGTAGTTCAGAGTGTTTGGTTTGGCAGCATATATACTAAAATCACAGCAAAAGGAGAGGAATTTTTCAACAGGAAATAAAAAGTCAAATGATGCTACTAATGAAGATTTCTATGAAATACTACTAATAATTTTGCTATGGCATAGAATGCTAATTCTGCTAGGCTCTTAATATTCTCACAAAATCCAAGATGTTAAATTATCATATCTTCTAGAAATAATGAATAGTTTTTATTCTTTTTCCTTAGTAATTTCTGGTTCAATCAACTCACTTGGCACTATTCATTAATAAGAAAAGTAAACACGAAAGCTAACATTTAATGGGTAATATATTGGCAAGTTTTCTAAGTGTTTTCCAAATCATAACTTGTTCAATGTCATTGGTGTTTGTTTGTTTGTTTGAGACAGGGTCTTGCTTTATAGTTCAGGCTGGCCCTGAGCTCACTATGTAGTTCGGGCAAACCTTGAACCCAGCAATCCTTCTGCCTCTATCTCCCGAGTGCTGGGATTACAGACATGAGTGACCATGCCCGGCATTTGTGGTATGTGGTACTGACTGCTGGTGGGCATGAGTCACCACGCCCATCACTTCTGTATGTGGTTACTGGGATCGAACCAGGGATCTTGAGCTTGCTAGGCAGGCACTGGAACCACTGAGCTAAATCTCTGCCCCAATGTCATCCTATTTTTTTTTTTTTTTTGAGACAGGGTCTCACTTTGTAGTGCAGGCTGGCTCTGAGCTTACTATGTAGCCCAGGCAAGCCTCAAACTCAGCAATCCTCCTGTCTCTGCCTCCTGAGTGCTGGGATTACAGGTGTGAGCCACCATACCTGGCTGTCATCCTATTTTTAATGGTGAGAATGCTGAGGCAAAAACAAACAAAGAAAGAAAACCACTCAGTGATTATCCAATGAGACACCAAACTAATCTAGGCAATCTACCTCTAGAAGCCCAAACCAAATCCATCACTTTCTATGAAAGGCCAAAGGAAGCAGTACAGATACAATATTATCTAATCCAAAAATTCAAAGTCCAAACTGCTCTTTAAAAGGACATAAAAAAATTTTGGAGCATTTTGGAGATTTTCATATTATGGAAGCTCAGCTAGTAAAACTGATGGAATATTGCAAATTACAAATACTTTACAAAAATCTAAAGCACTGTTTCTCAAATCCCATCCCTTTGAAATAAAAACCAGGTTTTAGAAATATAAAGTAAAAGAAAAACAGATAGTTTAATACATTTCATTTTTGTATCTTACACCAATTTTAAGTAAAACTAGTGAGAAACACTGACTGTGGGACTATGGAAGATGCTTTTAACTAACAAAGAAATCATAAAGGACACTCAGTAGGATCTACACTGAATGTGTTTACAGACTACTATTCTCTATGAGTTAAACAAATATTACAAAGAACATACATGTACACTTTTGTGAGAAGATGCAGAAATAACTTAGAAAAGTTAGAAAAAAAAAGCCTAACAGAAGATACAGACAAGAAGCATGTAAGTTTTCTAATGGAAATACACAAGGGGAATACAGAAAGGAAACATACGTCTGACTCACTTTAACAGAGCTAAGACTTCTAAGAGCAGGTAACACCTTAAATCTTCAAGAGTGGGGAGTCAAACACTTTGATAGGATACTCTGAACTGCTCAGATTTTATGGTTTAAATATTAAACAAGACCAGGAATTATTAGCTAAAACACAGAAGCATTCAAATCATGTATATTATAATTACTATCCTTCTTCCTCCAATTTTCTCTTATTTTTCTCATCAAATACTCAGTGCTCATAAGATAGAGAAATAAAGAAAAATATCTTTTGTAATGTATTTAGGAAAATTAGAAATGAAGTCTTTTTCTTATAAACATAAAAAGGAGTTTTCAAATTTTTAGCTATCATCTTGAGTTTTTTCTAGGTTAAACGTATAATAAAGATCTCAATCAATGACTCAAATCCTAGAAAGAATAAACAATGATACTGTTTTGTATCTTAAATATATGCTATATCCTAAAACTCTGGAGTGAGGAAGAAGGAGGTGTGTGGGAAGAATTAAGTTCAACCATTCATAAATATTTATTGATTATAATTAAAGAATACATATCCAGAATATGTCAAGAGATCCTTCAAATCAGTAAGACAGATCACAATAGGATCTCCCATAGTACTTGTAGGAGAACAAATTGTTATAATCTAAGTTTTTACATTTTTCACATTGAACTTCCACAAAATCTGTCACCTAGTTCAAGGGAAGATTGGAAGATGAAGGAAACTAAAGAGGATTACTTGAAGATCTCTTAAAGTCTAAAATATGCAAACATATATTGAGAGTCAAATATATTTGGTGATGAGGATTTGTCTTAGCTTTTAGAAACTTATCAATTAAGCAACACAAAAAATGGTTCAGGAAATGTAAATCGGCCTCCTATATTTTCAATTTATTTTGACATCATTAAATATTCTAATAAGAAATGCAGGATACACAATATATTATAAAGAGACTTCAAATTGATTTTACTAATCTACAAAGTATTTTAAGTTCTGAGGCAATTTTTAATTTCTAGTTAATGATAGGCTCTGTGAGTTTATTACTCAAATGTAATCATTTAATCACTTAGGAATACTGGCCATTGTATATATGCTTCTAAACAAACAAAAAACCTGTTATGTGTTTAGTTATAGAACAAAGCAAATTTATGTAGTGAATCCCTAAAGACATCCACATTAAATTAATCATGTTCTTCTTCCCCATTTCATGATGAAGACATGTGGAATCTGCATTTCTGGAAAATATGTTTAAATTTTAATTCTTTGACAACAGGAATATTTGATTTCAATTGCCTTAAAACAAACTGTAAAAATCAATATCAAAGAGGACAAAATGGTTTTGAGTCTATGATAAGAATAGGTACTAAAATGCTACTGGTTACAGAGGATCTGTTATGAATAGGTCAGCTCAAGGTCCCAGGTAAACATCTTGTTTGTGTCCTGAAGCCTTGTTTCCTGCGTGCCTTATACTCTCAATAGGGTCCTCCTACTCAGGTCTAAACATCAGGCCACTGCACCCTATCGATCTTCTTTAAATCTCCAGAATAATAAATTTCAAGGCAACACAGCAGAAGCCGACTAAAGCCCTTTAATTACATCATTGCTGAAAGGAAATCATTGATCAATGGCATTATGGGAAAATAAACTGCCCCCCAAACCAGATCAAAGTCAATAAAATAGCTGACTAGCTGCCCCATTTGGGACTTCTGCTAGATTAGTGCTTGTGGACAAGCAAAAGAGAGGATTCTAATGCATGCTGCTTACTATCTTTTTGAAGCTCTCCCTGGCAGGTGTCATGCTCTGAGCATGGTTTTTGATTACTCTAATTAAATATAATATTATCAACAGATCTTCATATTGATCCCCCAAATCCCCACATTCTAAATGAAAAATTAAAAGCCTAGAGAGAGGGACTTCATAGGGTAGCAGGTTATTTTAATGATTTTATTCCTTTATCAATTTATTTAATGTTGTATTATTCCAAAATTTATCAATAAAGGTACCAATTACCTTAGAAATTTTTAATAACATTCAAAATGAAAACTTATAAAACTTGATCTTACTTAGGTTATATAAATTCTTTTCTTACATAAAGTTGCATTCACTAATGTCTGAAAAATAACTTTTCCTTTTACATGCTGCAAATTATGCTGTGAAGACTCACTATTCTTTAAAAACACTCATTATGTTTTAATGAATACACTGTGCAATAATGAAAAAATGTAACATGGCAAATAATTCTTTTTTCCTTAGAGAATTATTTTAGGAAAAAGTGAAAACAGTTTAAGAAAGTAATTTTATAATAGCTTACAAACAGATTGTTTTAAAATTGTTTTAAAATAGGCATAATTTAAATACTTGAAATCTTTTTAATTCTATGTTCATTACAGAATCCAGTCTTTTATTTGATTAGAAACAATAATCTGCAAATTAATTTAAAAGGTTTAAATTTCTCTCCAAAAAGGGGAAAGTATAAATTTATAACATGAAATGTTTATATACTTATTAACACTTGTTTAATATAAAAATTTCAGAATTCTACTAATAACTAAATAATATTATCCTGGAAGCAAATTTGAAGATTTTGAGAATAGGTAAATTTAAGGCACAAGGTACAATCTAAATATCAGATACAGTGACTCACTTATGGGTATTACTTTAATTGTCTGATCTAGCACAAGCTAGCACAAGCTAGCCCTCTTCCCGTTCTGCATTTCGTCTCATTCATTCTCTATTCCCTCAGGTGGTTCTCATTGCTAATGCCCAAATGCTATCAACCTGTTGTTTAGCACATCTATGAAAAGGCGAGCCTGCTGGCTAATTTACCAAGGGATTAAAGCCCTGAAACCACTTCAATCTGCTACTTTGTTTCCATGTAAAAGCCTTACCCATGACACCAGTTCCCTCATGTTAAAATTGAAAATCGCTTTAAAAGAAAGAAAAATTCAATGTAAGAACTGTTTAATAGAGAAGCTGCATACACACAAAAAATCTGTATCTTGAATAACACTATGCAATTGCATTCTGTCTTCAAATCCTGCACTAATGAATATGAATTTTATGTATTTGTTTATCAGTTCATAAAAATTAACAGAATTAGCATGGCACCAATGATATTACTGGGGTGGGAGAGAAGATTAAGATCAATGTAAAAGTGTATGTCCATATAGTTCAATGGCATCACAATACTTATTCAAATTTCATATTTGTATGCATTATTAAATGAGAAAACATAACTTCATTGATTCACAATGAAAAATGGAGACTCCAAAAAATAGATATCAAATTATGAAGTTTCTAATTTAAAGACCCAAAGTCTCAATATTATCATAAAAACTGATAGACACACATAGCAATTGATTTTATATGCAAAAGGTGTATAGACCTCTTTTTATCCAAGCAAGCTTTAAAATGATACATTTTATGCAAAAAAATTAACCCTTCTGTTAAAGTTTACTTGATTTTACAGTACACTAATAATTATCATAATGGTATTTTTCCTTTAATGGCTTTTATACTCCAAGAAAACAATTACAAAATGTAACACAAAACCTGTAAGTGGCCACTGAAAAACAGACACCAGAAAACTACAATATTTGAAGACAGATATTCATTATCAGATTTGAGTCAGAACACATTCAACTAAGTGAAAAATGCATTAAACTACTTATCTTACTGAATAACAAATGACTACAATGCAAGTGCATATTCATTACATCCTATCCTTCTGTAGATCTGCTTCACCAATAACTTCAGGATTACCAGAATTAAAGTAAAACTGTACATTAACCAGAACAGGTTTTTACTTTAGCACAATCTTAATTTTCTATTTAAAATTTTTTCTCATGCAAGTTTAAAAGTAAATTTTAGTAAATGCACTGAACAAGCTTTTATTTGACAATATTTCATGGACATTTATTCATTAAAAACCCCAAGAAAGTAGAAAAAGTGTAAGGCCAAATGGTTGACTGCCCCAAAAGAGCTAAGTTATTTAGTATTTTATTATGGTTTGTAGCAGTCACCTGGAATGTCATTGAGAGGAGAAGACAAATATTTCTCTTTATTTCTTTACCATCGTAACTAGTGTCCCTTGTACCTCATGATGCCAACAGCACAGATTTGCTGAAATTAAAAACAATGCCAGCACTGAATGTGTCAGTGCCAAAGGCTTAAGAGAAAATAAATGTGCTCTAAGTTAGGATCGGTGTGATATTCAAATTCAAAGTACTTCACATAAGAACAGGACACTCAAGGTCCCATTTCAATCACAATTTTATTATAGCAACAAATATGAAATTCTGACTGCCAATAAAAAACACTGAATTTGATGTTCTGTGCAAAATTTGTGGCCTTGAAAGATACTCTGTGAGCTGTCACCTCAAGGACCATATCGGATTTGTCTTTAAAGAAAAATGTTTATAGTTTGAATTACCAAATATTTTTTATGTAGTGTATATTTTCACATTTTCAATAAAAAAGTAAATTATTATTCTTAGTTTATTGACAAAATTTACATTAAATAGAATTTTGAGTTTTTTCATTAAGGCTTACAATAATGAAATATATTTTAGGTATTTCTTTCCTACCAAACTGATGTGAAATTCCTTTCTTATACTTTTTTTTGTTTAGCACAGATTGCTATGCTGAATTCAATAATCATTTAAAAAGTCTTTTGTTAGACAGTTCATGAAATAGAAACATATACTAATAATTCTAGTAAAAAACTTAATTTTTTAAGCAATGAAAAAATGGCTTATTAATTTTAGTTAAATGAAAGATATCACCTAGGAAAACAGATGATTTCCCACCTTTTTCTCTGTATTTGGGTGGATTTCCTAAAAACAAAATCCACGAGGCATAAAACTGTTGAATTTACCTTCTGATTGAAATCAAGCTTAAGTTTAACAGAAGGGTCACTGACCACATCCTTTTTGTCCTCAAAAGACAAAAGTCACCCATTCAAAAATCTTCTTTAATTCAAAGAAAAATCCAAGAGGAAAGTATACAATAGAGAATAATTTCTACCAACCCCCATAGTTCACCCAAATCAGGCTGCTCTCTTAAAAAAGGAAGAAGGCACTGGGTGCAAAGCTTCAACAAACTATTATTACACGCTTTTCCAGTCCATTAAAAGAAAGTAATTTAATCAGTTTATAGTTTTTCAGGAAAATCTCATTCAGAGAAATTTCATTGCCAGCTATCTAAATAGTAAATACCTATTATCCCCTCAAAATGAGTTTTTGTTTGCCAAGGGCAAACCCATTGCTGTTATTGTAGAGCTCTGTCAGAGAAACATGAAGTTAAAAAGGTTATAAAGATACCATTAACGTCATGGGACTGTCTTGTCAGGACTCAAAAATGCTTAGTAATTGAAGGTTTTATTCAAAGTGTATTAGCACCCATATAAACAGCACAGTTAATATGATGCTTTAGGCTTTATTTTTTACAGTCCAGAAAAAAATAACCTACAAACAGCTGAAAATGAAGTGCATCTGCTGGAGAGCACATCTCATTTTTATCATCTGGTTCTAGCTTCAGTCTTTGAAGAAAATGTCAATAACATACATACAGCTTAAAGGCAAATCTAGTTCTAACCAATGAGAACAGCAGAGAAAAATATAAATGATAACTAATTTGTCCTGACAGCATGTATGTTTGACAGAAGTATAAGGGTAACCAATGGGCAAATATTCTTTCTTTGATTCATAGAGCCTAATTTAAAGATAAGCTGCTGCAACATAACCGATATTAATGTTCATTAATATACAAAATGATGAATGATTACTCTGAAACAATGGACTATAGGAAGCATAAAATAATCCTTCCTCTGTCGGATTAGTTTTTGATCCACAAATGACAGAAATAAAATAGTTTTCTTGCTAATATCCTGATTTTGGAGCTAGTGGACTAATTACATAGAATACATTCTACTAAAAATTGCTTTTTAATTTAGGAAATACATCATAGAACTCTAAAAGTTATTCACCTGTCAATGCTAACAATAAACAGTTAAAGCAAATACTTAAAGATACACTTGTCTTAAAACTGTGAATAATACTGCATTTATATTTCCTTTCTTCAGATGATATTCAGTATAAATATAGATATACACAGTTTTTAAAAAGTAGTGAGGGTCTGTTTCACCTAAAATATCTGGTTTTTAATTTATCAAAAATAAGCAAATAATAGAGGAAAGAAAACCCCAACTCTCTCTCTGTGTTAGTGAGGTATTTTCTCAGGCGGGAAGAAGCTAGAGAGTTAAAACTCTAAGGGCACCAAATGTCAGCTGAATGATAAAACCACTGGAATAATTAAACTCTAGCTACCATTACTCAAAGTAGATTCCACTAACACAAGCTTGCCTTCAAAGTCCAGCTTAGCATCACATTCTCCATTCACTCTCCCAAGACCAGCCCCATTATTCCTTTTCCTCTATATCTTGCAGAGTGTGTGAGTGGTTCATTTCCATACACTTAGCCGTTACATGTTACCTACACACAGAGTAATAGCACAGAAAATGTTCATTAAATTGGTGTTAAATCAAGACTTTATTTTCACTGAAACTCAAGATAAAACTGTTTCAAAAACCGGCAAAAGATTTTATCACACAGGTTTCAACAGGTCTCCACATTTGTTTATTGCATATAATTATTTAAAATATTCATAAACATCTTACTTATGACTTTTCTTTATTTGAAGGAAGACCTAGTTAGTGATGCAGAGGTGACTCTAGAATCTACAGGCTTAGTTAAGATTAATAAAGTGCCTTTTACTGTTTCCTTTTTGCTAAAAGGTAAAGTAGTTATGTATATTGATCTTGAAGTGACTATATTAATCTTATTGATGATACTTGTTTAGGAAGTAAAAGAGAACATTAAGAATATGGCAAGTTCTTGGTCATTTTCTTTTAGATCTCTTCTAATCCATTTTTCATCCAAACACTTTTTTTTTCTATCCCAACCAATCAGTATATTTACATACATATATACATATATATATACGTATGTATATATTTACATACATACATACATACACACATATACATACCTAGCTACATATATACATATATGAGAAAAAATACAATAAATGGTAAAAGGGTTTATTTCCTGGGATACCTCTCAGTGTGACTGAAGGAAGGCCACAGGGAGACACATGAAAAGGGTCAGTGATGCTCAGGAAATTCAGTGGAGAAAGAAAGTGGCAGGATGGTGATCAGTAGCAAAATTCAGGCTCAGATCCAGGACCCAGAGACTAGAAAACAACTTTAGTGAAAAAAAGAACTGCAGATTTCCAGGAATTGATGTGAAAAATTAGGGAATATGGAGAAGTTTGAAAGATGATCTACAATTTACAGCCTGAAAATCTCATCTGAAAAATTATCCATCATTCATGGAAAAGAATAAACAATTTGGATTCTCTCTCTTTGTTTCTCTCCTCTCTGTCTGAATAGCGGTTCATAGCTCATGAAGAGTATAATCTAGCTCTCCAAAAGCAAAGTACATGCATAGGGAGCAGCAGAGCCCAAAATGTTGTAAATTGCAAAAATAGTTCAGAATTTTGCCCTCAGGGGCCTCCATCCACATGGCACGTAACAGCTGAGAGTGTGGGTGTCTGTGGTATCATAGGAGAATCCTTAATTAGGTGCCAGTTTAGGAAGGGTTTAATTATTTACATCTGAAATGGAGAACAAATGAAAAACAACTTGACTTCAGGACTCCCAGTGTTCCACTCCCACAGTGACTGACTGAGAGGTAGCTACAGGAGACAACTGTGGACAAAAAGTGGGCAACAGAGATTCTTCAGAAGTTTAAGCTCAGGCTGAGAAAAACACATATTGTACTCCCAAAAGAGAGAAACCAGGCCTAGTTTGAGTTCTTCTCAGAAACAGGTTGGTCCAAAAAGTGTCTTCCAGTATTAAATATTTAAACTCTTGCCCTGCTGCTGCCTACATCAGGCACATATCTGAGCTTGGCACCTTCCCTACCTTTCGAGGTGATCGAGAACATGTCTCAGCATGGACTCTGCCATGGCTGGAATAAACAGAAGGGCCTTTGGAGTAGGCAGCACACCTCACAAACACACAAGCTCACAAACAGAGAAACCCACAACTTACTGAAATACAATACTGTGGATCTTGGGGAAAAAATATCACTCATTCTGAAGTGCAGAGAAAATTTTTTTTCCGTTTTTGGACTCCTTTTCTTCCTTTATCTTTTTCTTAAAAAAAACCTTTGATTTTACTTTTTTTTGTATTTTCCTTTTTAATTTTTTTCTATTTTTATTATCTGTATTTCCTTCCCTTTTATTTCTATTTCTTGTTTTTTCTTACATTTTCTAATTATAGAAATAATCTACTCCTTAACATGATCCTTTTTCTCACATTTCTTTCATCTCCCATTGTTTAATTTTTCAATAATTTTTTCTTGCATTCCTCATTCCCAATCTGCTACATCATTACAAGTATAGCCAATAAGCTTTATTAAACTTAACTTGGTAGTAACTCTGTTATTACTGTTAAATTATCTTCTAATCACTAGTGGAAGTACACTTGTCATATTTAGTAGACATATGCTATATATATTTGTCTTACTGTTTATACTATAACCATAGATTTCTAAGATTAAGGATGGTACATTAATGGTTCTTATGGTATATCAATAACTAGTTTGTCTTGGCCAGTTTACTTGATATTGCCTTGTTGATATTAATGGATTTTTATCTGTGAGCCAATACCCAAATTACTTGATGACATTAACAGTACTGCAGTCCATCCGTAGAGAATCAGTTGCTGTGCCAATTACCTTGCATTTTTCCCTTTCAAATTAATGGAGGTGGACAGATCTTGAGACAGAGGCATAGGGCTACAGTTAGCCACATCCTGAGTCTATCAGTGAAGAGTAGACTAAAGAGATCTACTAGCAAGAAAGTATTTCTACTATAAGTGGTTGCAAACACAAACACAGATCAAATCAAACAAACAAAAATAGAAACACAAGAAAAGGCAACAAAAATGTATCTACAAACTCCCGTCTTCTCCAAAGAAGACCCAAGGGGCACTGAGGGAGAAGAAAGCAAAAGCCACTCAATTAAGTTATTCAAAAGGATAACAAATTATAAAACACATCAGTGAGGTCCTCAGCAGGTTGACAGAAGATACAACTAAACAGATAATAGATTAAGGAAAATGAGGGAATAAAAAAACTAATAAAAAGGTAGTTGAGCTAAAGAGAATAATATAAAACATGAACTACCAGTTTGGAAAAGAAGTACAGTTCATGAAAGGTTCAAAACAAAAATCCAGGAGGTTAAAAATTATATTGACAGCAAGGACAGCAGAAGTGACCAATGTGAGGATAGAATATAAAAACTGTGGATAGAGATGCTTCCATAGACAATTATTGAGAAACACATTAAAAAAGAGAACATAAGACACTGATAAAACAGTTGCTAGACAACACTAAGAATACTCATCTATAATTTCCTGACAAAAGTGAGAAATCAGAAGACAGCACAAAAAGCATAAGCACAACACTTTACAAAAAAATAACAGAGAAAACTTCCTAAATATGGGGAAGGAATTAAACATACAGATAAGTAAGGTGTACAAAACCACACCAAAAGTTAACCTCTTAACATTACACAGTGGTCAAAAACCCAGAACTATAACACTGGGACAGAATCTTAAAAGCTTTGTGAGAAAAGCAACAACTCACTTACAAAGGTAAAATCATTAGAACTGCAGCACGTTTTTCCACACAAACCTTAAAGGACAGGACAGCACACAGCAAAGTGTTTCAACTCCTAAAAGCTAACAACTCAGACTTATATATCCTGAAAAAGTTTTTTTTTTCTCAAAATTTATAGAGAAGTAAGATGAAGAGCATGACAAAGAGTACCTCAAAGAACACATGACCACCAAACCAGCACTACCTATACTTTTCAAGGATATCCTTGAAGGAGACAATATAGCCAACAATACCAAAAAACCCCAACAAAAACAACAACAACAACAGCAACAACAACAACAACAACAACAAAACTAATAGAATGAATACACCAGGCAGGATGAGCAGTTAAGAATAGGTGGAAAAAAGGAAGTAACTGGAAAATAATGCAATGACAGGAACAGATTAATGCCAAATCTCAATGTGAATTGTTCCAATCTACCAATCTACCAGAATGAGAGAATGGATCAGGAAACAAAACCTAACAATATGCAGTATACAAAACATTTAATCTAAAAAGAAATACATGATTAAAAATGCAAGAATCTCCAAAGAGGAAGGAGAACTGGCAGGAGGGGCAGGTGAAAAATAAAGGAAAGAAAAAATTTGAAGGTAAAAACGAAAAAATGGAAGCAAAGCTTATGTATATGGGGGAGCTGGTGGGTTAGAAAAAGTAAGAATCAAGATACATGATGTTCAGATACTAATTCTCATGATGAATATAGTCATAATGTATACTTAAAATGTGCCAGGAAACTCAACTAGTTAAAAAAAAAAAAAAAGAAAACAATACCCCATGCAGTAAGAATCCAGAAAAAAGTAGAAGTAGTTATCCTTACTTCAGACAAAATGGATTTAGCCAAGTGATAAGAGGAGACAGATCATTATATACTTGTTAGGGGAACAATTCAACAGGAAAAGCTATCAATTATAAACATTTTGGGCTAACCACCAGCACATTCAATTTCATGAAACAAAAACTACTGGAGATAAAAGGTCAGAGAAGGGCTGAGAATGTAGTTCAGCAGTGCAGCATTTGCATGGCCAGCACAAGTCCCTGAGTTCAATTCCTGGTACTAGAGGAAGAAAAATCACATACACATGAACACAATTATAATGTGGGACCTAAATATCTCACTGTCACTCATAGACAGATCGAGTAGCCAAAAAATCAATAAGAAATATCAAAGATGAACTACACTTTTGAATGGATGGACTTTATAGATATTCACAGAGTGTTCCATCTAACAACAGAATACACATACTTGTCAGGAGCACAGAGGACTTTCTCCAAAAGAGACCACACACTAGCCCATAAAGAATGTTTAAGTAAATGCAAAAGAATCAAAATTATCCCATACATATTGTCAGATCATAGTACGAGGAAACTAAAAATCAATGGCAAAAGAAACCACAGAAATTATGCAAATGCATGAAATGAAACAATACCTTCTTTAGTAATCAGTGAAGAAATAAAAGTTCCTAGCATCAAACAATATCAGTATAGCATACCAGAACCTATGGGAAAAAATGGAAGTAGTCCCAAGAAGGAAGTTTATAGCTATGAATACCAACATCAGAAAATAGAGTGAGTAAAAATAACCTAACAATGCACTTCAAGGTCCCAGAAAAACCAGAACAATCCAAGCCAAATACAAGAAGGTAAATTATAAAGATCAGAGGAGTTATTAATGAGAATAAAAAACAATACAAAGAATCAATACAGGGAAGAACTGCTTTTTTGAAAGAATTAAAATAACCCCCTAGACCATGCTTTACAAGGTTTGCCATCAATGCCCTAGACAATGGCACAAAAAAAAAACAAGAAGAGGAAGAAGAAGAAGAGAAGAAAGAAGAAAAGAAGAAAAGAAGAAGAAGAAGAGGAAGAGGAAGAGGAAGAGGAAGAAGAAGAGGAAGAGGAAGAAGAAGAAGAAGAAAGAAGAAGAAGAAGAAGAAGAAGAAGAAGAAGAAGAAGAAGAAGAAGAAGAAGAAGAAGAAGAAGAAGAAGAAGAGGAAGAAGAACCAAACCAGTGCAATTAGAAGAGAAAAAAGCAAAATCATGATGGACTCTGCCAAAATCCAGAAGATTATTAGTAACTACTTTGAGAACTTATAGTTTATTAAAATGGAAAATTAATAACAAATCAATAGATTCCTAGATACACATGAACTCCCAAAGCTGAACCAAGAATACATAAATGCTCTGAATGATCAAATACAGTATCAGGAAATGAGACTGAAGAAAAAAAAACAATTTTTAAAAGCCCAGGTTGTGATGGATTCACAACTAAGGACAAGAGAGTTGAAAATCTAATAACAATTCTCCTCAAAATCTTAATGAAATTAAAAGGGAAAAAGTAGTCCTACAGGCATTCTTGAAAACTACCATTTGCTGCCATTTTTCTGTCCACCATTTGTTACAGAGGCTATCATTTTCTTTCAACATAAATTTTTGGCCTCTCTACCAAAGATCAAGTAGCTGGCTGTGCTAAGGTTGTTTTTACAAACTCTTTTCTGTTCCATTGATCCTCATGTCTTTTTTTGGGGGGTAGGGGACTCAATATCCTACTTTTTTTTTTTAATTCCACAGTGTTAGCTAGTATAACTTGAAGACCAAAACTGTGATGCTTTCTGCCTTGTTCTTGCTGCTCAAGACTTCTGTTGCTATTTTTAGGTGTCCTCTGGGTCTAAATGAATTTTAGGATAATATTTTCTAGTTCTGTGAGGAGTTCTTTTAGTAATTTGATTGGGATTGCCATAAATCTGTATTATCACAGTTAGGCAATTTTAACTACATTGATTCTTTCTATCTAGGAACAAAGGATATCTTTCCATTTTCTGATTTCTTCTCTCATCTCCTTTTTGCAAGGATTGCAATTTTCCTTGTACAAGTCATGCACTGCTTTGATTAGGTTAATTCCTAAGTACTTAAATTTTCTTGATGCTATTATGATTGTTTTCCTAATTTCCTCTTTGGTGAATTTATGATTGGTTTACAGGAACAGTACTGACTTTTGTGTGTTAATCTTGTTTCCTGCTACACTACTGAGTTTGATTTTTACTGCTAGTCTTTTGTATATCCTTTGAAGAGGATCAGGTCATCTCCAAACAATGGTAATTTTACTTCTTCCTTTACTACACATATCCTTTTTGTTATTTTTTTTGTTCTTTCCTGATTGCTGCTCTACCTAATGTTCTAAGAACTACACTGAACAGTAGTAGTGACAATGAACTTGTTTTGTTTCTGATTTTAGAGAAAACAGAAGATTTAATTCAGACCCATATCTCTTACTATATACTAAACTAAAATGTAAATGATAAAAGGTCTAAACATTAAAAAAAGCAATTTGCTGGAAGATAAAATAGGTAAAAGTCTTACAGACATAGGCATAGGCAAGGAGTTTTTTTTTTTTTTTTTTTTTTTTTAACGGAATCTCAACTGTATAAGAAATAACACCGGGGCCGGAGGGTTAGCTCAGTGGTTCCGGCGCCTGCCTCACAAGCACAAGGTCCTGAGTTCGATCCCCGGTAACCACATACAATGCTGAGCGTGGAGACTCACACCCACCAACAATCAATACCGCATACCACAGTGCCGGGCGTGGTGGCTCACGCCTGTCATCCCAGCACTCGGGAAGCAGAGACAGGAGGATTGCTGAGTTTGAAGCTTGCCTAGGCTACGTAGTGAGCTCAGGGCCAGCCTGAACTACAAAGCGAGACCCTGTCTCAAAAAAAAAAAAAAAAAAAGAAATAACATCAAAAATCCACAAGTAGGATCATACTATACTTAAAAGCTTCTGCACAACAAAGGATTAAAAAAAAAGAGTTAAGTGACAATCTGCAGAATGATAAAAAAAATTTTGCCAGCTATTCCTTGCACAGAGGACTTAATTTTAGAGTACAAAGAATTCAACAAAATTTGCCCACCCCAATAAAAAAATCAATCAAAATATTCAAAGGGGGTTGTAGGGTGTGTGGGGGAATGGGAAAATATGAGAATTAAATTGTGTCATATGCTGGTACAAATTCTCAATATTATGTGTGATCATGATGTGAATATATAATGTACCAATAAAGATTCAAACTTTTCAAAGTGGGCAACTGAAATGAATAGATACATCCCAGAAGAAATATGAATGGCTAATAATATGAAAAAATCTCCAACTTTTTTGGCTATTAGAGAAATGCAAATTAAATCAGAGTCCATCTTACTCCAGAGAGAATATAGTATAATGACTATATTATCAAGAAATCAGACAAGGGAATGGGAGGAAATCCTTCTACACTATTGGAAATGTAAACTGGTACAATCACTGAAGAAATCAGAATGGGGATTCCTCAAAAACCTAAAGCAAAAACTCCATTCAACTGATTATTCCCTTTCAAGGTATCTTCCTGAAAGTTAAAATCATTTACATAAGCACACCCATGTTTAAAGAAACACAATTCACAATAGCTAAATCTTGGAAGTGGGCTTATATCCAACAATGGCTGAATGGATAAAGAAAATGTGTTATTTTTACACAATTAGTTGCTCCTCTACAGAAGAATAAACTTGAGTAATTTGTAGGAAAACGCATGCACTTTATGTTAAGTTAAATAAATCAGACATACAAGTGTAAATATTGCATTATGCCTCATATAATAGGCCCAAAATATAAACAAAGAGTAAAATAAATGATTGATAATAAGAAATATTAAGTTAAATCTTGATATGGGAAGGGGAACAAGAATGAGGATGCTGTGAAGGAACGGTTGGCAAAGGCATTAAAAATGTGTTATGGAGCCAGAGATTTAGCTCAGTGATTCTAGCACCTGCCTTGTAAGTGCATGGTCTTGAGTTTGATCCCTAGCAACCACACACAACAATATGGGCATGGTGACTCACACTCACCAGTAATCAGTACCACATATCACAATGCCAGGCGTGATGGCTCACACCTGTCATCCCAGCACTTGGGAGGCAGAGACAGCAGGATTGCTGAGTTAGAGGCTTGCCTGGGCTACATAGTAAGGTCAGGGCCAGCCTGAACTACAAAGCGAGACCTGCAAAAAAAAAAAAAATGTGTTACGTACATGTGCTAATTCCACACAAGGAATTTGGCCATTATGTATTATAAACATGTATTAATAAAAATATTCATTTAAAAATAATAAACATATACAATTATTGTATATGGAATACACAATAATTATAGAATAATAAAATTATGAACATGTACTAATAAAAATATTTTAAAAAACAAAAACAAGTTGGTTGGTCTTTCCTTGGGAAAGCTGCTGCTGCTATTGCCAATAATGATTATGTTGAGAACTATGCAAAGGGGAGCACTTTCCAATAGTTCCTAAGCATAACAATTCCAACCCTGTCACAGGAGTTTGACTTGTCTATCCTCTGCCTGCCCAAGCACCACATGAACCCTACTTTACATTCTGGGGAGGAAAGAAAAAAAAGGAAAGAAAATTAATCAGAGAAGAATAATCAGATAGTTTTCCAGTTATATCATTCTTTAGCATATCTCTACACAGGATAAATTCTAGTATTTGTTTTCTCTGCTTCTTAAGGCTCCATTTTTGAAAGATGATTTTGACAATCTTTTTTATGACATCAAAAATAAAACTTATTTTGGGTAATAAGTAACATGTAAGCATACAAAGTAATATCTGAAAATAATTTATAATCTGAAAGGGCCAACTTATTTCAAGTTCACAAGTATAGCTAGTTCACAGCTTGGTATGAGAGAAAGCAGTATTAACAGAGGTTAACAACAGACTTTAAAGCTAGATGTCCATTAGAACATTTTGCAATGATGAAAATGTACTAAATTTTCCATGCTACTCAAGTAAGATCAAGTATAACTGTGTGTGTATGTGTATATATATATTAACATATATATAAATATATAAGTATATATGTTAATATAAATAAGGAATTGAGTTCCTAATTTTCATGTGATTTTAATTAATTTAACTACTACATAAATTTGCCATATGCTGCTAATTGTAGCTTGATCCTTTCTCAGCTGTGTGGAATCAGGCATGTATTTAACACTTGTATGCCTCAGTTTTCCCTTCTTTAAAGAGGGGACAAGACTAATATTTGTTACATTAGATTGAAGTATGGATTTAACTATAGACAATAAGGATTTTAGAAGTGATTGAAAGGAGAAACTCTTTTCTAAATTCCATAAAAATACACACAAATTGATTAATCTGTGTGGCATTTTATTTTAAAACTGGATATGTGACATTACTCTGAAAAATCAATATCCATCCACCAGTGTGCTGTAGCTTCCTAAATCAAAACTTAAATATTTGTTGAACATTAATTATGTGCCCAGTACCATACTAAATGATCTGGATACCATACTGAGCAACTTAGTCCTGACCCTATCTTGTAAAACAATAAATATAATTATATTGTGATAAATAATAGAAAAAGACTGCTAGTATTGATTTTAATACACAGAGAAGGATTCTTTGAGGTAAGAGCTTTCATTATCATGTAAGCCATTACTTGTTTCTTGTTACACTTTCAATAAATAATGATGTCCATTCAAAAATTTATGTTGAGAGTTAATCCTCACACCAAAGGACTAAAACATGAGATCCTAGGAGGTTATTGGGTTATTAAGGTTCTGCTTTCATGGATTGCTTTAGTGCCTTAAGAAAGGATAGAAGGGGCCCAAACCCTTTTATCCCTCCCACCATTTAAGGACAAAGTGGTTCAAGGTACAATCTTGGAATCAAAGACCTGCCTAACTATGACACTGAGCCACCTAGCACCTTCACCCTGAATTTCTAGCTTCAAAGATACGGGCAATAAATTTTTAGTTAATAAATTACCAGTCTCAGCTGAGCAAGGTGGCACATGCCCATAATCCCAGCACTTGGGAGGCTGGGGCAGGAGCATTGTTCTGAGTTTGAGGTCAGCGTGTGCCACGTAGTGAGTTCAAGGCCTGCCTGAACTGTATAGTAAGACCCCACACAAAAGATGAACCAAACAAAAAACAAACCTACAAGTAAAACAACAACAACAACAACAACACAAAACCATTTTTGGGTACTTTATAATAGTAGCATTAATAGGCTAAAAGTAATGGAACAGTTTTAATACATCCCACAGACTCAGGCTGCCTTGAGCCTAAACTTACTAGTTCAGACTATCATCTTTTACCTCCTCCACTCTTCTTACTCTCACTCCTATCACAGTCTCATGAATACCTAACCCTCTCTGCCTTCTCATAGCTACCAAGCTATCTGACATCCAATTCCTAAATTTTGCCCAATTTCAACACCCACCTTAACTGTGTATTAGTTAGCTTTGCATTATTGTGACAAAATACCTGATACAAACAACTTAAAGGAGAACAGATTTATTTTTGGCTCAGAGTTTCAATCCATAGCTATTCAGCCCTATGGTTGCAGGACGAGGCAAGGCTAAATGTCATGGAGGTAACTGTTAGTGGATCAAAACTTCTTGCTTTGGGCAGAGATTTTAGCTCTGTGTTTCCATCACCTGCCTAGCAAGCCCAAGGTCCCTAGTTTGATTCCCAGTAACCACATACAACAACACTGGGTGTGGTGGTTCATGCCTAGCAGCAATCAGTATCACAAACCACAGTGCCAGGCATGGTAGGTTCACCCCTGTAATCCCAGCACTCAGGAGGCAAAGGTAGAGGCAGAAGGACTGCTGAGTTTGAGACTTGCCTGGGCTACATAGTGAGCTCAGGGCCAGCCTGAGCAACAAAGTGAAACCCTGTCTCAAAACAAACAAACAAACAAACAAACAAACAAACAAAAAAAGCTTCTTGCTTCATGGTAACCAGGAAGCAGAGTGAGCAAGAACATGTGCTGGCTTGCTTCTGCTTCCTCTTTCCTCCATTTTTGTTCCATCCACACCCTCACCTCACTGGAAGGTGTGCTCACATTCAGGGCAGGTGTCCCGCACTAGCTGCTCTTCAAATGCCAGTTTTCTCAGGAAATGCTCCCAGAAACACATCCAGAAATGTACCTTATTAGTTTTCTGGTTTCCCAACCCAATCAGGTCAACAATCAAAATTAACTGTCACATTATGTACTCTGTTATATTGCTGTAATTTTTAAGATGGGTTGTTTACAATGAAAATAGGTCTATTTAGAACATAGTTCTAGAGTTTGGAAGTCCAAGACAGGATAGCCGCACCTGTTCTGCTTTTACATAGGCCTGCTCCTGCTCCATGAATGGTCAAAAAGCAAAAGGGTGAATGAAATGAGAGGAGAGAAGAAAAAAGGTTGTATAGTTTACAACAACCCATTCGTGAGATAACTAAGCTACACTGGAGAGCAAGAATTCACCTGAGAGATAGCATTAATCTACTCATGAAGGCGGTACTTCCATGAACCAAACACTTTCCACTGAAGCTCACCTCCCACCACTGTCACATTGAGAGATTAAGCTTCAACATGAGTTTTGTAGTGAAAAACCATATTCAAACTGTAACATGTCCTATATTCAATGTCACTGTACTGTGGTCTCATCATAAGTGAGATATTATTATTCCTGTCTTTCTTTAAAATTTTTTACCTATTTCTAAATAAAATCTTTTTTAAAAAAAATTTGAATCTTTATTGGTTCATTGTATATACACAGTGTGACCACACACAATATTGAGAATTTGTACTAGTATATGGCACAATTTAATTCTCATTTTTTCCCATTCCCCTATCCACCTTACAACCCATCGCCCCTATATAACATAAGCTTTATTTCGCTTTTTTATTGCCATTTTTTCTTCCTCTTGTTACTTACCCTACACCCCATTTCCGTATATCTACCATATATTCTAGAGCTCATTTACATCTTCAGTTTCTCATTTCAGAGAAAAGATATACTTAAAGATCTGTGACCTATTTATTTCACTTATGAGTACTCCTGAAGGTACATCCATTTGAGTATAAATGACTCAGACTTACCATTCTTTATGCCATAGTAATTCTTCATTTATAGAAAAACCACATCTTTAAAAAAAATATCCTTTACGCCAATTTTGAAGCACGAGGGGTAACATTTAAGGTGAAACTCTTTACATGAGTCATACAAAAAGTAAGAATAAAATATGGTAGAAAAGAGAAGAAAGTTCAAAGAGTCAGAAGTAGGCAAAAGCTTCTTGAGTTTTAGGGCTTGAAAGACTGTTACAAATATTATAGAGTTTACTCTTTCTATTATGCTGGACATCAAGTTTTCTCCCATTTTTTTTAGTTTAATACAAAATGCAGTGATGATCACCCTTCTATCCACCTCTTGAAGATGTCTTAATATTTCTGTTGAATGTCTTTCTAGAAATAGAAGGCTGACTTACTTAAATTTTGGTAGACAATACCAATTTAGTGCCAAAAAGAACTCATTGGGTCAAACTGTTTTTTCATTTCTATGTGTAGAGGGGTACAGTCATGAATGTAATTCATTCCACGATTCTGGTCATGAACCAAATCAAATTTCCCCATAACATTCAGTGTAAATAAGTAGGGTCTATTCATGAAAAATTTTGTTTTTGAACAGAATCAATTTTTTCCATAAAGTTCAATGTAAATAAAGTTATCTGTCCTGAGCCATATGTATTTTTTAACTATAAGAATAACAATCAAAGTAAAACAGTAGAGTATGAAAACAGAGAACATGAAATTATCTGAGAATCAAATTGATCATGTTAATACTTTGCATATATTGCTATATTTTCTATTATTCTATATTCTACTGAATACATGTTATAACTAAAAGCCAAGATAAAAATTCCATTAATGCGGCCGGAGGGTTAGCTCAGTGGTTCCGGCGCCTGCCTCGCAAGCGCAAGGTCCTGAGTTCGATCCCCGGTAACCACATACAATGCTGGGCGTGAAGACACGCCCACCAACAATCAACACCGCATACCACAATGCCGGACGTGGTGGCTCACGCCTGTAATCCCAGCACTCTGGAGGCAGAGACAGGAGGATTGCTGAGTTCGCAGTGGCTTGCCTGGGCACTATAGTGAGCTCAGGGCCAGCCTGAACTACAAAGCGAGACCCTGTCTCAAAAAGCAAAAAGCAAAAAAAAAAAAAAAAAAAAATCCATTAATGATCTCTAAACACCATTACTTATATTTGTTAAACATTCCAAAAGGACAGTTACTTTATATTACAACTTTACAAAATATTCCTCTAAAAATTGATTCAGCTGAAAACATTTCCTGTTAGTATATAGACTAGAAATTCAATTCTAAGAGTATTCAGTGATATTAGAACTCTAATCCTATGATTAATAATTATTAAGAGCTCCTACATTGTTGTGAGTAAAACTTCAGGTGCTACTGATCCTTTTGAATTGCTGCTTATTTGTAAAATGAGGTTAAGTAAGCTAGTTTCACATAGTGAATGTGCAACTAAATACATTAATCCAAAAGAAGTGGCTCATACAGTTACTAGTGCAAAGAAAACAGTAAATCTTCTGTTACCTTTAACTGAGCTTCAGAAAAAGTGTTACATTATGGATATCATTAAAACAATGGTTAACAGATTTGCAGAAGAGGAACCAGATGGATCCAAATTGGCTACAGCATTCAATGATTCCTTAGTAAGGAAGTTAACAAATCAGAATCCATTATATATAAAATTACAGAACATGATTTGTACATGTACAGAGTACATTATGATTTGTTTTCAATCTGGAAGATGAGGTCAGTCATTCCATACATAGCTCTCTGATATCTTTATCCTAAAGTTAAAGAACCCTTAACAATATTATTTGTTTCAACTAATAGAACTAGCAGATCTCCTTATACTATTACAGTCCAGTGTCCCTCGATGGCCAAAAACTAGGACAGCAGTACCTCTTGAGAATCCTGGGTTACTCAGGATTATTCCTAACTGTGCTTTACATTATAAATGATTCCTATTTCACATTACAATTCAGAGGATTTACCTCTAGTGACCTTTTATGAAAAATATCTCACACTAGATATTTCTGAAATGTCAAAGTTTCATTTGACTCTGACTTGACTCACAAAATACCTTTTTATTAGTCAAAGAACTGCACCAATAAAGATTCAAATAAAAAAACAGAACGCTGTAGTATTTTTTGGTAACTTCTACCTGTCTTTACATTAGGCTCTGGGCACATGTAGATTAAAACTACATTCTCTGACACCCACCACTCTACCATTCCCCAGGACAACCAATCTGAAATGTTTTGTCAACAGTAAAGTCCCTGAAATCTCAACTCCTAGTAATGGAGCTTTCCCAACCAGCAAAGAATAAAAGAAAGCCAAGGATTTTAAGAGACCGTGGTCTTAATTTTACCTCAACATTTTTACATTTATTATGTTGTTAGTAGAAAATACTCTGAATTAAGTGTAGTGTACAACAACTCTTCTTCTGGAATTTGTAAGCATATTCACCCCAGACACTTTGATCCCTGCCTATGAAGAATGCTCTCCTGTTCCAAGCTCTGACATGTGAAAAGGCCCAAAGACAAAGAGTGAAAAGAAATGTTGTCCTACTGTGCCAATTTTTTTGAATATCAATTGTGACTTATTGCAAATTCTAAGGTACTAAAAAGATGAATGAGAGTTAAAAGGATTAATTCCTTACACAGTACAAATGAAATACCAAATAAAAAATTGTAGAAAATTTATCTGCAAAATGAAGGGTGTAAGGAGGGAGAGTAAACAACAGTTCTAAAACATAAATGCAAAATGATATTATTACACTCTATTATAAACTCAAAATATAATTTAATCCTTTGCAGACAATAACAACTCTACTTTTAAATGTCATGTAGCTAGCAACACAAAGTCGGACTAAAACTAATTTCTAATTAAAAGACAGATTCCTTTTACTACACAATCATATATTAACCAATTTTGGAATATATTTAGTATTACATATAAAAAATGGGTCATTTATATTAAGTATTCATGAATATTTGGTGCCTACATGTAGTATTTCATGTAACATCCCTGTGGCTACCAAAATTACAATGCACACAAATCTACTTATTGATTAATTTCACAGCATAAACATTTTAATAAATTAAAATTAGAAACAATCATATTCTTTAATGAATCACTAAAATTGCTATTCATGCCTAACTCAACCTCAAAATAAGAGAAATTTAAGTAAAGTGGTTAGGCAAAGGTTCAACAAATTACTTCAGCAGGCAACACATACATATAAATACACAGCTACATTTATGATAACTATATTTAATTTTAAAGTGTTTAAGATATTGATATTTTGATGTTTTTAAATTAATTTTTACCTTTATTGGTACATTGTATATACACACCATGATCACACTCAATATTGGGAATTTGTACCAGTATATGAAACAATTTAATTCTCATTTTTTTCCATTCCCCTACCCACCCCACAACCCACTACTCCTTAAATACATAAGCTCTGTTTCCCCTTTTTTATTACCATCACATTTTTCTTTACCCTTTATTACTCCTCCACCATATGGATATTGATATTTTAAATATCATTTTATAAAATGTTACATATAAACTGATGAACATATATTACTGCTAATATATGAAGGATTATTTTTCCACATAATACACAATGTTTATTTCATTGTTTAATGATTTCATGTCTAGGAATAAATTTTTAACAGTAAGAAAAATTTTAACAGTAAAGAAAAAACTCACAAGAACTGATCTTTTAAGAAAACTTTTATACTATTTTTCATATTTGATGAAGAACATCTATTTGAATAAATAAAGGGCAATTCTACAGCAGCCAGCAAATGTCTAACAAAGATCAACAAACTGGACTATTGTGGCAACTAAACATTTCTTTTCAATCTAGTTATTTCACTCATGAGTACTCCATTCTTATTTGGCATGTCCAGCCATTAAACTCAGTTCTTAGCTTGCCAAAATGATAGATTATGCTTGTGTGCATTCTTTTGTTATTTTCTCTTCATAGGTAAACATGTGTGTGTTTATGCTTCAGAACTTCTATTGGGAGCATAAAGCAAGTTATTTTGAGAAGGCTTACTTCACAAATTACTCTGTGTATCAAATTAAGATTTCTTTAAAAATGTTTTAAATGATACAAGGGCAAGAATTGCCTTTTTCCCTTACAAAGAAACCTTATCCTTGATCATACATTAAAAGGGTTTTCTGGACATTTTGTTTGGATCATTGAGGCATAAAATACCATTATCTATTAAATATTTTCTATTGAAAACATACAATTTCTCTATATCTCTTAAATGATTATAAAACAACTTTAAAGACATCATTATAAATGCTTGTACCTGGATGAAAAATTCTTTTTTTTTTTTTTGAGACACGGTCTCACTTTGTAGCTCTGGTTGGCCCTGAACTCACTATGTAGCCCAAGCAAGCCTTGAATTCAGCAATCCTCCTGCCTCCGCCTACCATGTGCCAGGATTACAGGCATGAGCCACCATCCCCAGCACTATGGTATGTGGTACCAGGGATCAAACTCAGGACCTTGCACTTGCCAGGCAGGCAGATGCTGGAACCAATGAGCTAACTCCCCAGCCTGGATGATTCATTCTTATGCATTTTACTTGACTCAAAATATTTTTATAAGCTAAGGGAACTACTTTAAGGTTAATATATGACTCACTACTATTCGATTAGGCATTTTCCCCCCAAACCAGGGGCTAAGCCCAATTCCTTGAACATGTTAAGTATATGTTCTACCATTAAGTGACATTCCAGCCCTTGTAGCTGATCCTATCACATACCATGCAGATAGAATTAAATTGATCATATCGGTCTTTTTCAAGGTGCCTGAATTGCTCAATTAGTGCCTGAGAAAAAATCTTGCAATGCTTTAGGACCCAATGCCACAGACAAGCCCTAAAGGGAGGAAGGACACTTCTTTGATTGGAAAGTTTAATAATTAAATGTGACTCTGTATTACTCAAAGAAATGAGATGAATTGAGGTTAATTCTGATAGTTTTATTTAAGACATAACTAGATGTAGACATTTCTATAATTACTAATAGATCATATTTGAAAATTGATCTCAGTTTCATATTTGGGTACTACAAGTCATCCTATGAGTTCATCTTAGAGGTTACAGATATAATGTATAAAAAATCTTTTAGTCTAAAAACTATGGAATATATGGTATACATACTGAGTTTAGTTCATGTACTTTGAAAGAAATTCTTAACTGAGTAAATCAAAGATATTTAGAAAACAAATGGTTAACATTTTCTTTTCAAAAGAACTCTGCCATTCACTAATTTAGTCTCTTTCTATCTAAATGGAATGTGAATTTCTACATTATTTCTTTTCTGACACCATTTTTACAAAAAACATTGTAATTAATGATTTTACCCTGTCATATGAATTTATTGTCACATAAAAATAGTAATAAATTCTTTCAATTTACCTTGAAGCCAGGACTATTATCATTTTTGCATGCTTTCTTTTTAAAAATATTTTTTAGTTTCTGTTGGTACATTATATATATACATCATGATCACACACAATATTAAGAATTTGTACCAGTATATTACATGATTTAATTCTCACTTTTCCCATTTCACCAACCACCCTACAATCCTCCACCCCTATATACATAAGCTTTGTTTCCCTTTTTTTATCGTCACATTTTTCCTTTCACCTTATTACTCACCCCTACACCCCATTTCCCTTTGAATATTTTCTATTTCACAATATCTATCATATATTCTAGAGCTCATTTACATCTTCAGTTTCTCATATCAGAGAAAAGATAAAATATTTACACATCTGTGACCTATTTATTTTACTTATGAGTATGTCCTGAAGGTACATTTGAGTCTTAATGCCTTTACAAAATTTTAAAGAACACTGCTGTTTTTATCCTTAAATTTGAAATTTGGATTATCTAAATAATTATTTGATCTATGTATCTAAGTTTTTCATTAACTTACATCTTTCATGAGAAAGCTAATGATAAAGGTAATTACATTTGTGAATTTGGACCATACATGAAAAACAACATGTGCTCCATGCAATTTCTTTTCATAAATGTTTCCCACTTTGCTGCTGTCTGCTCCAAACATTTACTTTATTTTCAAGTGCTACCATATGCAATAAAGTCATTCTCTATGACTCCTCAATTATAGAATATAATTATCCCTTTTGTTACAGTGAATATGATTCAAACTATAATGTCTGGATAACTGCATTAAAATATAATAGGAAAATTAATGAGCTATTTCTGAAATAAGTGACCATCTTGGATGTTTACATACTAAACACCTACATATACTACAAATACACAGAAAAATCAAAAATATTTTCATATAGAATCAGCACTATTCAGTAGGAAGAGCTCATAAAGAAAAATAGAAAAATTGAGTCACTAGACTATAATACCAAAGAATATGCAGAAAAGCGGGGCCATTTTTATTATGAGGAAATAAATACAGAATACTTTGAATTCAATGTCCAATTTATATGCTAGTTCTATGACCCAGATCTTCCCTTTCTAGATATCATCCCCAAAAGGTTAAAGACATCAAATTAGAGTGATACATGCAAACATATGTTCATAGCAGCACAATTCATACTAGGTGAATCTTACAAGTAGCCTGTATGTCTATCAACAGAAGAATGAATAGAGAAAATGAGGTACTGTGCACAATGAAAACTACTCTGCCAGAAAGAAGGATAAAGGAAATATTTGTCAGAAAACAGATGTACCATGGAACATAATATAAATATCACATGGCTTCTCTTATATGAGAAACCCAAATGTAAATAAAAGAGCAAAATAAAAGATTGGTAATGGGAAATAGGGAGATAGTTCTTTGCAAAAGAGAAAAGGACCAGTAGACAGAGGGAGAGGAAAGAGAGGAAAGGAGATGTTAAAAAAAGAATTGAGATATGCTATATACATATACCAACTCCCTCATGAGTAATCAGTCATAATATACTACAGACATGTACCAATAAAACTAATTTTAAAAAAGCCAAGAAAACACAAAAGTTCATAATAGATAACTCCAAAGTTATAAAAATGTAGTATTTTACTCACTGAATATAGGATTTAATTGCTTAGTTATTTCTTTTAGACTAGGTTAATAGAAATCACAGCAAAACAAAAATGCTGCTCCAAAATAGCAACATTTCCTCACAATGTCAAGTGACTTAATATGCCTATATGTAGATACACATATGTATTTACACATAAAAATCCCTATAAGTTACCTTAATACACCTCACTTGTAATAATGTAAAATTAATGAATCATGGATCAAGCACAGTTTCCACGTCAGGTCCACAAGATAAACAAAAGAAACAGAGCATTCTCTCTTAATGGCACAACCACTTATGTATCCTATATAAACCCATCTGTTCTACATTGTTAGTTTTTTAATTACATTCTTCTTTAGGAGACTAATGTCAACATACTTAACAAAATTTAGGTAAAAGTACTTTGCAACCTGCAAAGATCTATATGAATCTATTTATATAGCGATTATAATTCTTTTTTTAGTAATTCAAAACACTATAAGCATTAAAATACCAGTATTTTATTGGCATAATAGTTTTTCTATTATGATTAAAAATGTGAAGTGACCAATGTTTTGAAATAGTTTCAGACAGTTAATGTTATGCTTAAATTCAACGTTTGATAGCATTCAGGTCACGTCTCATCTAAAAGCCATTGTAAGTTATTATTTTAAGACTCACTTTCAGTTACTGTGTTACTGCAGTAGAGCGGTTAAGCAATATGAACTGCCTCTAGAGCCTGTTGGGTTAGCATTCCCTTTGAGAGGCATCTGAAAAAGTTGTATTGTAACTGAAGGGGGTAAAATAATAAAGAGATATATGAAGGAGTGTCTCAGTCAGCTCAGGCCGTCAAAATAAAATACCAAAATACTATGGGTATAAAGAACAAATATTTATTTATTTCCAAAATTCTGGAATTTGGAAGTCCAAGGCCAAGGTGTCAGTATGGTCAGTTTCTAGGGAGGGGGTGTGTCATAGCTCACAGGTCAGCATAAGCACAGATTCTCAAAGTGGACTAAGGATTAGAAGAAACCAAGTTCTCGGACATCTCTTCTACAAGAGCACTAGTCCCACTATGGCTGCCTTTCCCTCACAGCTGCAATATAAACTAATTATCTCCCAAAATCTCCGTTTTGGAATACTATCAACTTAGGGTACAGGACTTTAACATAGCGAATTGGCAGGGACATAATATAATCTACATTAAATGGATGACAGAGACAAGTGGGGAGGGTTTGGGGAGGAGCCTACAGGCCTAGTTCCTATCCTTCCCTGGATCCTGCCAAACGCCAGGGTACCCCTTCCTCTTTCTTCTCCAGAGTTAAATCCATTTTGTTTAGGGACTACCATTACCTTCTTCAAAATAATTTATTTTAACCTGTGCCTCCTCCTTTCATAAAAAAGAGACAAACTAGAAGGACCAAAAATATTCCTCACCAGCCCTAATTTTTTCTCAAGTGGAATATTCCTGAAGGCAAATTATACATGGTAGTACCTACCTTTAAAAGTAAAACTAAGTTATTTCACAATTACAAAAATAGATATGCATATTATTAATTTATGCTGTTAATTACTGCTTTTGTGTTATATATTATAATTACAGACATACAGTAGGCACTTACAAAAAATGTCCTTTCACTCTCCTTCCCTACTTCCCTTCATTATACTGTGCTTAGCTGTGCCCAAACAGCTCTTTGATGCCCCTTACCTTGCAACTATTAACTTGGAAGTAAATACTTGCATGTGTTTACTGATCACTTTACAGTCACATAAACAGGTGAGTACTCCACTGGGCTCGAACTAAACTGAATTTTCAGGCATAGATTTAAAAGAGATGTTTAGATATTCCAATATACAGATATAAAAACTGGATATGAACATAGGCTTTGAACTCAAGGCTGACTAAATCTGTGTACTGTCTACTATTAGGAGGTACATGACTAGTGAAGCTATGAAACCTGTTTAAACCTCAGAGTTTTCTATAAGCACATATGTTTTAAGTAGGGAAAAATGTAGTTCCTACAGAATATCTTGCTCAAAGAATTCTTTTTTGGAAACCATTACTTCTTTGTGTGATTCTTTTAGAGAATAGAAAACCTAGCATGCTGAAAATAGGTAGGAAAATTGTATTCACCACAGAACTTTAAACAAATGAAGAATATTCTAAGTCAGTATAACCCAGATGCATCCTCAGATTTTGGCTAGGCTGCCAATAAATCTTTCTATATCTGCCCTTTTGTTCACACACGAACAACTAAGAAGTCTCCAACTGCATAGTCAGTGAAGACTGACTTTTTGGGACAAAACTGGAAGCACAGTCTCAGTACTATTTTTTTAAAATTTGCAAAGATTAGCATAAATCTCCCAAGTCATTCTTCTTTGGTGTCTTCAAACTTCATTCTCATTGATACTGAAAGAATCAAAGTAAGGTCCAGCTTGAAAAGAAAATTCTGCCTAATTTTGGTAGAAGTTAAGACCTTTACAATATTGCAGAAAGTAGCAATGGCTCTCCTTTCTTACCTTGCTCTATTTGAGTTATTATAATTATATTCTGATCTAAGATAATTGCTATAATTACATTTGATCTAAAATAAATATTGGAAGTAATGGCCTTGTTTAACATGTTTCTAGTTTCCTTTCTTTTCCTAATAAAATCAATTAACATGAAAGAAAATTGGTGTATCAATATAATTAGAAGATTGCAGAGGAACTCAGAGAGATTTTTAGATTTTTCCCATACCTGTGAACATGATGCTACCTCTTCCCAGTCTAAGAAGTGTATAAACTGATTTACTTTACAACACAGACTATAAACCCTATATTTCTGCATTGTACACTTGGCTGATCACATCGATTCTGATTAATACCAATGTTTCCAACCTTTAAATTCCCACTACTACCTCAATTTCACCCCATAAACAAAATTAAACAATAACTACTTGGGCACAGTTGAGGGTTTTAGTTTCTTCCTACTGATGTGTTGCTCCTATGCCATACTGTCAAGAAGAGATCTCACTATAAGACTCACATTATAGTGGTTTATGGTCTATCATGTTAGTAAAAAGCTTTATTAAGGTGCCCCACTTGTTATAATTTTATCATGAAAACGAGTTAGGTAATGAGGGATTTGTTTCATTGGCCAAAACACATCTAATAAGCAAGGATTACATACAATTTCAAAATAAACATTTAAAATTACCAAGTTAATATTGTTTTAATTTAAAGTGTTAGGAATTCACACATTGTACTTTTTCCTATTTTAAGTGTATTTATTAATAATGTGATCCCATACTAAACACTAATATTTAGAAAGCTAAATATTAAGCTCATTACCCTACAAGGGAAAGATGATGTCCATAGAATTAAAAGAGGTAAAACAATTTTTTAAAAATGCTCTTATAAATGTTTTCTAAAACATACACTACCTTAAAATATATCCACTTAATACCTTGTAATCATCTCTAAATCTAATGGGATATAAATGCATTTCATCAGAGATGAAATTCTTCAATGACTGCTAAAATGAGAATCAAAAAATTATTATAATCTAGTAGTTTAGCTAGCAGCAAGCATTAATCAGAAGTCATAATAAATCCACATGCTTCTGTAGACAGCACATTAGTCAAACAGTTTTCTACGATAATGACATTGACTAATGGTCTCTAAGTTAGAAGGGTCAATCATAAACTCATCAAATGCTTCATTTAATTTCTTAATTTGGACAAACACAATTTGTTTATGGGAAAGATATCAGGTGTTCATGAATGAATAATGGCTATGAAACCAAACTCCATTAATCAGCTCATGATTACAAATGACTTAGAGATTGTTTATTCTAATTTCATTCATTTAGGTCAACAAAGAAAACATGAGCAAATGAAACCATTTGGAAAAAATAGCACACTTATATCTCCATATTTAATAATGCAATGATAAATACTCTTTCAATAACTATACCAAAAGGACTTTATTACTCAGGTTGATAACATTCCTTTTCAAAACTGAGTTGTGAATGCATATGATTTATAATGAAACCAGGTAAAAAAAAAAAGCAAAAAAACCAAAACAATAGTATGGTCATTACTTTGAGTTCTTCCTGATCCTCAGGCAGACATAGTCACTGCTATGTTTTCTCTGCACTTTTTAACACTTTGTATTTTATCTAATACATAGCATAGTCTCGGTTATTTAAAAAAATGGATGAGTAGCTCATGGCATGATGCTATAATATATTGTTCACATAGCTCTGTCCTACACTAGACTGTGAACGTGCCAATGGACAGGAATTTTGTCTTAGGAATCTTTGTATCACATAACACTTAACCCAATTTAATTTTGTTCAAATGAATTCTAAGGGAAAATACTGTTAGGAAACATTGTGCCTAATTAAATAACTTCCGTTATAGTAAAACTTGGAGTGTTCTATATTACTTGAAAGTACTTGAGAACAGCCACAAAAGGAACAAGCTAATTTCTTTATAATTACTAAAAGATGTATTTCCCCTTAACCTTCTTTTCCTTTTTTTCTACTGTCAATAAATGGTGCTAACTATCCAGCAGCCATCAGTTCTTGTAGTGGGTAAGTTGAATTTGTTCCTCTAAATGCACTCTTCGCTCTCTTCCATGCTGAACTGGCATACAAAATTCAAAGAACAGATCAACTAAGTATCCTTGCCCTTGAGCTACTACTTGCATTTGGACAATTGAAGACACTCAAGGGAGATCAATTAGAAGGCAAGAGGAAATACAAGTTACAGGTTATTTCCAGTGTGACAGTGGCTACCCATTAGGGTTTGGGCCTAGATGTCCCCATATAGCCTTATGTGGTCATAGGTCCAGCTTTTCAGAGGTGGCTGGGTCTAGGGTATGTAACGCTGGCATTAAGGATGTGAATTACTAAATTAGTCTACTGACTGATCTAATATAGTTCTGGGTGTGGATGTGGGTGTACCATCCAAAGGGTGGCTAACCTGGAAGGGATAAAAGGGAGAGGCAGGCTGCAGCTGCTGCTTTGCTACTTTTCCTGGTTTCTGCCTGCCATGAACTGTTTCCCTTCTGAGATGCCCCTCCATGATGCTACCTTGCCTTGGAGCCACCTAATTATGGACTGAAATCTCTGTCAACTGTGGGCTACAATAAATCTTTTCTCTTTTAACTTGGGGTGTCAGGTACTATGTCTTAGCAACAAAAAACTACATTTTCCACTGAGGACACAATTTTTGCTAAGAGGGGCCTCTTTTCCACCCTCACAAGGTTCTACAGCTGCTCTCTTTCCTTTCTACTTCCAGGCCTATAGGTGGTAAAGACTCACAGCTCTTGAGAGGCTCAGAATCTTGATGGTTCATCTTCAATCTGTCCAAACCTTATGAACAGCCCCCTCATTTAATGCTTTTAGAGTATGTATTATTTTCTCTCATCACCTGAGCTGTATACTTGCTCATCATTGCCTCCCACATTCCCTTTCCTGTCCTCCATGGATCTACCAGTCAGCAGACAAATTTTTGAGATCTTTTGTCTTTTGTTCATAATTTTTCTATTTCTCCCTTTCCAGAAATTACTAGGCATAACCATATCATGTTCTACTTTCAGTTCTTTAATTTACTGTAATCTATCTGATAGAAAGTGAAGACACCCATATCAGATGTAAGCAAGGTATCAAAATCAGTGAAGAAAAGAAAGAATTATCTAAGAAATAGGGCTAGAAGTGATTAGCTATTTCCAGGACAAAGATATGTCTTTAGCACTGACATTAAACTCCATGAAAATTCAAGAGTACAGAATACTTCTAAAAATGTAAAAATAGTGACAAAGGGAAATACTGAATCTTTATTTAAGAGCTAAGTCTGAAAGAATTTGTGTAGAAAGGAATTTGGTCTGGCCTATGTATTTAGTTCTTGAGAGTTCAGAGTAATAGAAGTCTCTATTATTCACAGTGGACCTCTAAGATCACACTTGTTATTTATGCTAGTAAGGTGACTCAGGGTGGGGACAGCCCACTCAGTGGCACTAGTCAGAAAGTTGGCCATGTCAAAAAGACCAACCACCTGATTTGAGTGTTGGGGTTGTGGGCCATGTGGGCCAAGCTCTAGACAAACAGTAACGCTGGAGACTCATTTCAACCACATGGTCAATAAATCAATCACTCAACCTCTGTTCTAGACACTGAAGCTTTGGTGACTTCCCAGAGTGGAATATATCATGCTTATTATTATACACTGATTCTGGAAGTGTGACAGATCTGAGGACTATAGTTTCTTTTGGGACTCCCAAGCTCCTTTCTCATGTGAAAGCTGTTAATCGTCAAAATGGAGTCACTTATGTCGAAACTAGCAAAATCTCCAAGACAATGAAGATACCTTTCATACTCAATTCATGTGAAACAAGAACTATCACAAGACTGTCAGAAAGACAACCCTGCACAAAAAGCACTAAAGTTTGTACAAAAAATACTTCTCTAAGAACATCTGCCAACCAACTGTCTGCCCAATCTTGGGCTGTTCCGTCTTTGTTATTTATCCCCGTAGCAAAAGATAATCATTTTCAAAGCAACATATATAACCATCCTCATTATACCTATAAAAACTTTCTCTTCCACTGTGTATGGAGGTATTTGCTCATAAACCTAGCTATTTATGAGACTGAGGAAGGAGGACTGAAGCTCCAGCAAGCCTGGGCAACATAGTGAGATCATGTTTCAAAATAAAAAATTTGTAACAACTGGTGATGTACTTCAATGGTAGAGGACTTGCCTAGATATATGAGGCCCTGGGTTAAATTCCCACTAATGGAAAACAAACAAACAAAAACAAACCCATTTTTTTACCCGGACTGTGCCTATGATTTTGTCATAGTATTCTAGGCTATGATCTTGTGTTTATTTCCAAAGAAGGTATTTCTTTGAGATCCACGGTCTCTGTTGTTATTTAGGTTGACAACTGCAATACTATCATTATAAGAATAATCACGTCAGTGACTCTGTGAGCCTTCTTATGAAATATCATCAAAGGCAGTTTTGAAAATCCCTGAACTTGCAAGTGGAATCACCAGTTCTATGCAGAACTGGAAGTCTGGAGGACTGTATTCTCAACTTCACAGGCTCTGGCTACTCCTGGTGATTATATAAGCTTATATGCAATGAAAGAAAAATACGAAAAACAAGATTAAGTAAAAGATTAAGAGTTGATTAAAAAAACACTTAAGGGCTGGAGATTTAGCTCAGTGGTTTTGGCACCTGCCTCACAAACCCAAGGTCCTGAGTTCGATCCAGGTGACCACATAGAATGCTGGGCGTGGAGACTCACACCCACCAGCAATCCATACCACATACCACAGTGCTGGGCGTGGTGGCTCATGCCTGTAATCCCAGCACTCAGGAGGCAGAGACAAGAGGATTGCTGAGTTTGAGGCTTGCCTGGGCTATATAGTGAGCTCAGGGCCAGCCTGAACTACAAAGTGAGACCCTGGCTCCAAAAAGCAAAACAAAACAAAACAAAATAAAACAAAACAAAAAAAAACAATGAAAATTAAAACAAAATGATATCCTAAGAGTAAATATATGAAATCATTATATAACATATAATAACATATGTCAAGTACCTAAAAATATGAATCCATTTTAAAAATCTCAAACAATAATGTCATTTAGTAAAGTTATTTAAATAAATATACAGCAATTAAATGAGGAAAAACTAGGTTTATTTTTCTTAATTTATTGCATTTTGCAGATAATGCCTTTTTTATATAAAATGAAGGTTTGTGGTAACCCTGTGCCAAACAATTCTATCAGCACCATTTTTCCAACAGCATATGCTCACTTTATGTCTCTGCATTACATTTTAGTAGTTCTTATAATACTTCAATTTCTTTTATCATTATTATATCTGTTATGGTGATATGTACTCAAGTCATCTTTGATGTTACTATTGGAATTGTTCTGAGGCACCATGAACACTCCCATATAAAACATTGAACTCAATGTAAAAAGTTATGTGTTCTAAATACTAATCAACCAAGTATTCCTCTCTCTCTGCTTTTCCATGGTTTTTCTCTTTCTCTGAGACACAAAAATATTAAAATTAGGCCAGGTAGTAACTCAACTAGGCCCACTAAGGGTTCAAACAAAAGGAAGAAGCACCTCTTTCACTTTAAATAGAAATTTTAAAAAATCAAGAAACAACAAAACTTAAAGAAGAAGGTCTGCTGAAAGATGAGACAGGCCGAAAGTCAGAGCTCTTATACAAGTGGTTGGCTAAATTGTTAATGCAAAGTAAAAGTTTTGCAGGAAATTATAAATGCTATGCCAGCAAACACACACCTGCTAAGAAAACAAAACAGGCCTACTACTTGGAGAAAGCTTTAATGATGGATAGGAAATCAAATCAGCCACAACATTGTCTAAGCGAAAGCCTAACCTATAGCAAGTTTCTAATTTTGTTCAGTTCTCTGATGGCTCCGTGAGGTAAGATGCCATAGAACAATATTTGAGGCTGGCAAGGGCAAATTCATAAAGTCTAAGAACAGAAGTCAACTCCATAACAAAGAACTATAAGGTTATCCAGATGCCTTTATCCATCAAACTACCTAAAAAGAGCTAGCTAAAATAACTGATGAAATTGTTTAAACTAAATAACAGATTGTCAGTGTGAACAAAATAGCTTTATATAGTATTGCAAGAAGATTACATGTAGGACTTTATGTAAGTGGAGAAATGTCATGGCTTGCGAAAAACCTCATACAATCATAGGTAGGGTGCTGGAGATTTAGGTCAGTGGTTCCAGCACCTGCCTAGCAAGTGCAAGGCCCTGGTTTGATCCCTGGTAACACATACCACAATGCCGGGTATAGTGGCTCATGTCTATAATCCCAGCACTCTGGAGACAGAGGCAGGAGGATTGCTGACTTCGAGGCTTGCCTGGGCTACATAATGAGCTCAGGGCCAGCCTGAACTATAAAAGCGAGACCCTGTCTCAAAAAAAAAAAAAAATCAGAGGTGGCTAGATCTTCCCTGTTACTTTCTTGCTGTGTTGGCTTCTTCCCACCATGAACTGTTTCTTCTCTAAGATGCCCTTCTGGCATTCTATGCTTCCTTAGAGCCAGCTGACTATGAACTAAAATCTCTACAACCATGGGCCAAAATAAACCTTTTCTCCTTTACTTTGATGTCAAGTATTTTGTTTCAATAATAAGAAAAAGTAAAACAAGTCAATGTTTTGCTTCAAAGTTCAGAACTAGGCTTCCTCATCAAAATTTATCTGCTGACTTTAAAATGAAAGCAATACTCACCATGTTAAAAATCTTAAAGCCCTTAAGAATAAAACTATTTTACATATGCTCTATAAGTGAAACAACAAAGTTTGGATATAACAGATCTGTTTATAACATTATTCACTAAGTATTTTATGCTAACAGTTGAGACCTACTGCTCAGACAAAAAAAAAAAATTACTCAGTCACCCAAGAACACTGACAGAGATGCACAGGATTAATGTTTTCATGATTGTAAAAACAATACTCATTTTTCAGACCATGGAGTAATTTCAATGTTTAAGTCTTAATATTTAAGAAATATGTTTGGTAATATTACAGCTAGCAATAACTGTGATTCATTTAATAGATCTGGGCTAAATAAATTGAAAATCTTCAGGCAAAGATTTCCTCTTTCAGACACCATTAAGAATATGTGTGACTCATGGAAGTAAGTCAAAATATCAACCTTAAGAACTTCAAAGAAAGAGCCGGAGATTTAGCTCAGTGGTTTCAGCGCCTGCCTCTCAAGCACAAGGTCCTGAGTTTGATCCCGGTAACCACATACAATGTTGGGCATGGTGACTCATGCCCACCAGCAATCAGTACCACATACCACAGTGCCAGGCATGGTGGCTCACGCCTGTAATCCCAGCACTAGGGAGACAGAGACAGGAGGATTGCTGAGCTTGAGGCATGCCTGGGCTACATAGTGAGGTCAGGGCCAGCTTGAACTAAAAAGAGAGACCCTGTCTCAGAAAGAAAAAAAAAAGAGAATTTCAAAGAAATGAAATTCCCTACGATTGACTTGAGAGGTTCAAGATATCAATTGAGGGAGTAAAGATGTAGTAGAAATAGCAAGAGAGGTAGAAATAAGCAGAAGCTGAGGATATAACTGAATTGCTGTAATGTCACAAAACAATTTGAATGTATGAATTGCTTCTTATACACAAGCATAGAAGGTAGTTCCTTGAGAATGAACTCCTAATTAACTTCTGTGAACACTATTGAAATGATCACAAAAGATTTAAAATATTATGTATTATTATAAATATTATAAATAATATTATGCATTATTATATTATACTGGTACAAATTCTCAATGTGGAGCATAACTGCAATGTGTATATATAATGTACCAATAAATTAAATTTTAAAAAATATTACAGAAACGTAATTGATAAAGCAGTGATAGTGTTGTGAGGACTGACTCCAATTCTGTAAGAAGTTGTACTTGGGTAAAACTCTGTGAAACAATATTATATCACAGAGTCAATTGCAGCAAACTTTACTGCTGTATTATTTAAAGAAATTGCCAGTCACCCCAATCATCAGCTAACATTGCCTTGATCAGTTAGCAGCCATCAACCCTGGTTCAAAAGCCTCCATCAGCAGAAAGATTACAACTTGGTGAAGGTTCAGATAACTAGCTATCATATATATATATATATATATATCATATGTATATATATCATATGTATATATATGATATGTATATGATATATATACATATGATATATATATATGATATATATAAACTTTATATGCACTAGGAAACTAAAAATTTTTGTGACTCACTTTGTAGCAGTATTTGTTTTACTGTGGTCATGTAGAACTGAATCAGTATTTCCAAAGTATGTCTATAACTTTCATAGCACAAACAATAAGCAGAGAAAATATCACTCACAATAGCATCAAAGGAATAAGCATTATGTAACATCTAAATGATGAAATGTTTAAACCATTCTTGAAAGCCATGAAGGTAGATTTAACAGAATAAAGATATGCCACATACTTGGATAGTATGTTTCAACAACATCAACATGTCTCTCTAAATTTAACATAATCCAATAAAATATCAAATATTTTATGGAGCTACATAAAATAATACTAAATGTTAAAGGGAAAGGCAGCATTTTTCCACATAGACTGCATTATCTTGCTTATTAGGAAAAAATTGAGTCTACCATGTATAAAAGAAAAATAATTTCTGATGTATACACAGATTAACCTCATGAGATTAATATAGATCATTTTTAGCCAGTAGTTTTCTTTACCTTATGTGCTCCCAAATCTGTCTTTGATATTATGGCAGAAAAATCTACCACAAGATTACTAGTTACAAAAAGAGATCATCATCAAGACATTCACAAAACATAATGCTATAATAAACAAATAAAAATCAAGAGTATACTATATTGTAAATGTACAACAGCTGGTCAATCAGTTAAATTTCTGATTTTTAAATCTTTTTAACAGAATTTGTATGTGATAAAAGGTAAAAATGGTATCAAACCTAAAACATAATTTTTAAGTAAAAATTTTAAGTGAATTAAGATATAAGAAGGAAATTCAAGTAACTCACTACTGTTCACTTAACAGAGTCAAGTATTTATCATTTCATTTAATTCCATAAGCATCTTAAACCTGAAAATATGTCATCATTTCTATGAGATCCATCCAGAACATTTCTTACCTGAATTGGCTATTAAAAGTGTCCTAAATACAGGAAAAAAATTATTCTCAATTTTAGAATAAAGTGATACTACATTCTGGGTAAAAAAAAAATCAGTTTCAAAATATACACATTACTATATTTGATAGCAAAAGTTTTGAAATAAGCAATCTTTATATTGCCTTACAAAATACAAGCACTAAATATTCAACATATGGCTTGGCATAGTGGATCTCTGTAATCCCAGCACTTAGAAGACTGAAGCAGGAGGATCACTGAGACTTTGAGGCCAGCCTGGGTTACATAGTGAGATTGAGGACAACCTGAACTATGTGGTGAGGCTGTGCATGAAAAAAAAAAAAAATCCAGGGGGCCAGAGACTTAGCTCAGAGGCACCATATCCGCCCGGCAAGTACAAGGTCCGGAGTTCTATCTCCAATACAAAAAAAAAAAATCAATCAATCAATCAATATTCTATGGGTATTTTAAATTTCAAGAAATGCCTTCAGGATAGTGTTTTCCCACAATTTTCCAGTAACATGTCTGCACATTTACTTTTATAAAAAACATCTTCAAAATTATACAGACTGCATGCCAAACTAGACATTTACAAGTAAAAAATGTAAAAATATTTCACAAATTATAGGCTCAAGAAAAGATACTAATAAAACAAAAAATGCTTTGTAAATTTCCAGTTTACTTAAAGCATTAAATCAGCAAAAGTTATTTAGAAAGGTACAATTATTTGCTGTTTGCTATAACTTATAGGGTATGATATTTTATATTCTGAAATTGATATTTTGCTGACATGAAGAGTTTTCATAAAGCATAAGGTTGTATTAATTAAAATGTTATTTCAGCTTTGCCCTCCATGGGAGAGGGAAAATTCATAATTTGAGTCTTTCCAAGTTGACTGCTAAAACAATAATAATAAGCTTCTAATGAGTGTAAAAGAACTCAGAGTGTTCACAACAAAGTATTTGTAATGGATAAGATAGAATGAAATAGTTATTCAGAATCGACCAGGGAAATGTAACCCATTTTCAAAGGAAAAGACAGACAGTAGCAACCAACCTAGATATGGCTTCAATGTTAAAATAATTAAGAGTAAAGAACTTTAAAACAGTTATAGCTTTATTCAATGAGGCATGTAAAATAAAATGAATTTTAAAATTAACTGTTAAACTAGAAAACGTTTTAAACAAAATCATTAGCTGAAAAAATATCAGAAATTTAAAATTCACTGAATATGACAAAAAAGTACTGAAACTCAAAATTTAGAGGAAAAACAAAAACAGAAGACAAAGAATGAAAGAAAGGAATAACAAGTGAATACATAGGGAAACTTTTAAGGAATAAATATAAAAAAGGTATAATATTTAAAAGAGAAATAAAGGAAAGGGACAGATTTGAAGACTATGGCAAAATAACTCCTCAAATTTGAGAGTACAAATTTGAAGAGTGAATAAGGGCAGTGAAGTCCACAAAAGAAAAACATGAGAAAAATTATGCCTTGTTATATCATAATCAAGTCATTGAAAACCAGAAAATATTGAAGACCGTAAAAAAATTGAAATATTACATACAATAAAACAATGACTTAAATGACCAAATATTTCATCAGAAAAAATAGAAGCAGCGAAAACAATCTTTAAAATAAAGAACAAGAATCTTGAAGGATGTTAACTTTCACCTAATTACCATTTACACATTAGAATACCTAACAGCTGTAGATAATGTATTTTCCAAACAGGCATATGATATACTCACCAATGTAGAAGCTACCTTTAGTCAAAATCAAATAAATATACTTTAAATGAACTGAAATCAAATAGAGTACGTGTTCTAAACTCATTGTATAATCAATATGAAATAAGATATTTACTAGATTTAATCTGAAACAACCAATGGGGGGGAGAAAACCCCACACAACATATGAAACAAGTAACCTTCAAAACGCCAGACACCAAACTATGAAGGACAATGATCTGTAAGAGAAGAACAATGAGATGTGTCCTATGCTTACAGGGATAAAGGAACCCAGGCAGAGAGTAGGAGACCCACAGAATCGAGGAGTTGAGCCTGTACATATGCACCAGGGAGACCAAGGTTTCTAGTATTTACAAGATAGATTGTAGAGAGCTACTAGGAAAGAAAACTCAGAGATCTATTTAAAGTCTCTCTTAAAATAATGACTGGCAAATGCATTTGAGAAATGATCCAAGACAGGATCACTCCCCCCTAGAGACTAAATAACCACTCACCCCCTAGAGACTAAAACAATACATAGTATGTAAATAAAAGGATATATACAGACTTCAGGTCTGAATGTCTGGGATGAATTTTCTTTCCCAAAATAATAATGTGGGCTGGGGAAGAAACACATAGAGGAACAATCTATACTGATTCCCACCTCTTATTTTCTTTTTTATCACACCCTACCTCTCTTCCTGTGTGAATTTATAGAGAAATTATAATTTCTAATTAATGATGGATTAGGAAATGCCTCAGATTTGTAAAGCACACTTTAGAGTGCATCTGGGTGGGTCACAGAGGCAAGAATACATGTACTTTACATGATCCTTGGACTCTACCTCTCTGGCACTATTCTCCCTCCAATACATTAAGTGTGTCCAATATTCATCATGAAAGAAATGCAGATTAAAACCACAAGATGTATCTCTACACATGCACTGGAATTGCCAAAACAAAACAAAATAAAAACAAACAAACAAAAACAAGACACAGTAATGGCAAGGATGCAGAAAAACTGGATTCATTATTTATTCCTGTTGGGAGCATAAAATGGTTCTGTCACTTTGGAAAACAGTAAGCAATGACTTATAAATTACCCAAAAGCAATAAAAACTTATGATTATATAAAGTCCTTCTGTGAATGCTACAATGGCTTAAATCATCATCATCCAAACAAATTTTAGTTTCATTCAACTACTTCAATGAAATAGTACTTGGTCCTAAACCACTAATACATTGCAGTAACATGGTTAAATTTCAAATGCATTATGTTATGTCTAAGAAGCCATGATTGAAGAATTTTATATTGTATGATTCCATTTAAATGACAGCCTGGGAAAGTCAGACTGTAGGATCAGAGTAGTAGTTCCTTATTATCAGAATGGGTTTGCAAAAAGAGGTAGAGTGGAATTGTTCTATATCATGACTTTTAGTGCTGCTACTTAGCTTTTGGCTTTTGTCAAAAATTGAAGTGTCATTAAAAAGGGGCATTGTTATACATCATTATTAATTTAATGAAGACACTGTTAAAATAAATAGCCAAAGAACACATTGGATGAAACTAAAAAGTACTCATATAGTTTATAAGCAGAATGTGCAAAAAGCTGTACAACTCTGTAATATTCAGAATATTTTTAACAACAGGTAAATGATATGAGCAAATATTCTGTACAGGCATAGAGATGACAAATATTTGTATGCAGAGATACTCAGCATCATTCATCATCACAGAAAGGCACATTAAAGTCAAATGAAATATAACACATTCAACAGAATGACTAGATATAATTTGAAAAAAGCAACACCACCAAATGATGTTTGACATGGAGCAAACACACTTTTATATGTTGCATGTAGAAATATATAATGATATAGCCTGTTTGAAAAACAGTAGTTTCTATGAAGTTAAAACTATTCATAGATATAAGCTATACAAACCCAAATCCATTCCCAGTCCTATGTAATCCCAACTCCAAAATTCATCCAAAAGAACTGAAAATACATCTTCCAACAGACATGTTTTTTTAAGTTTTAGGTCATGAAACATATCATGGAAATAATCTACCTGCTACTACCTGTTGAATAAACAAACAGCTAACATCAAGCAAGGAAATAATACTCAGCAATAAAAATAACTGGTGCTAACAGAAATGTGGGCAAATCTGAACAGCATTATTCCAAGTGATTATAAAGCATATGATTCCATTTACAGGTATTCTAAAAATGGCAAAACTTTAGTGACATGAAGCTAGATTAGTGGTTGCTAAGGATCCAGGATGGGGAGAGAAAATTCAAAGAACTACAAAGTAACTTTGTGGAGTAATATAAATGTTGTTTATCAATTTGGTCTTGTTACATGGCCACATATATTTCTCAAAATTCACTAAATTTTATGCTAAATACTGAAGAATTTTATCATTTTAAACCTCTTCTAGATCCCTTTGCCTCCTCTTCTTTTTTTTTTTTTTTTTGCTTTTTTTGAGACAGGGTCTCACTTTGTAGTTCAGGCTGGCCCTGAGCTCACTATGGTGCCCAGGCAAGCCGCTGCGAACTCAGCAATCCTCCTGTCTCTGCCTCCCGAGTGCTGGGATTACAGGCGTGAGCCACCACGTCCAGCACTGTGGTATGGGGTGTTGATTGTTGGTGGGCGTGTCTCCATGCCCAGCATTATACGTGGTTACCGGGGATTGAACTCAGGACCTTGCGCTTGCGAGGCAGGCGCCAGAACCACTGAGCTAACCCTCCGGCCCTTGCCTCCTCTTCTTAACCACAAAAAAATCAGAAAAAAAGGACAAACCAAAAGCAATGTTTTAAGAACTCCAAAGGCAGCTTTATAGAAACGAAAGCTAACATTAACATCTTGATGTTTTAAAAAATAAATATTAACTTTTGATCGATACTACAGAGAATCAAATTCTTTATAATGTTTAGGATTTTTAAAAATTCCCAACTATATTAACATTTGTACCTGTCCACCATGCCCATTTTTAAAGAAGATAAAAAAAGTCAAACTACACGGTCCCATAGTTATGAGTGAAAATAAAAATTATTTTGTCTTTCTGTTGTCATAAATTATTTGAGTATTTGCAAAACTTTTTTTTAATACATAACTTGATTCTTGGGTTTTTATTATCTAAGGAATATATTTTCTAATTTTATTTAGAAAATGAAATTCAAAGAATCCTATTAGAAAAACTCTGACTTGTATGTGGTGACAAAACAACCAAAAATTAAAAATAGTAAACACTAAATAAACATTAATAAAAGGATTTTTTAGAAAGATTATTTGTTGCCATCAGGTCTTTCTAAATTTAGTACTCACACACAAAAAGGAACACTCGATTTAAAGTTTTTATTATTATTATTATTATTATTATGGAAGAAAAAAGAAACTCCAGGGTCTAAAATGTAATGAGTGATCCTATTAGTTCCACCAGACTAAAATCATACAGTCTACGTATGTGGTCTTTTCAGCCACATCTGTCATGAACCATTTTTACATCACAAAATGCAAAATGCTGAGCACTGACTTACTAGATGAGACTTGGGAAAGTATTAATCATTTGATTTCCCCCTAAAAGAAAAACTGGCTCAAAGGACAATGGTGACAGTTCATTCTTTGCGATGTGTACTTAGAACTTCGATGCATTTTAGAGTCTAACTCCACTATAATCTAAACAAAAAAGAGAAAATCATAATAAACATGGAATACTTAAAATAGAAAAATTGAATCTCATAATTTTCTTAAAAACCTTAATATTCTGCTTGGCTAGGAAACATACATTGTTTATTTAAAAATATATGAAAAACACATATAAGTACTTATATGTACATGTACATAGTACATGCTCAATAAAAAGCATTCATTATTTTAAATACTTAGTAACAATTTAATTCAGTAGTTTATAATGATTTTTATACTTTTCAAAGTCTCCATTACACACAAAAAGAATTTTTACTTAATAAAAAATGTACAGTTTAAAAAAGTTTTGGATTAAGTATTTCGTGATTTATTTGAAATCTATACTTAATTATGTTTTGGTGAAGTTCATTATACAATGTCATTTTACTCTTATCCAAATAACAGATCTATAATTTTCCTATAATGTGTTGCCTATTGGCCCAACCATTTTTAATGGTTTAAAATTTTTTAATATTAAAAGGAATTAATTCCAAAATACCCCCTAACTCTAATTAAATTATTTGCAATACCTAAACTCAGCAAAAAGGATCTGTGTATGTGATACATAAACGAGCATCCAAATCTTACATGTTTGTGAGTCTTTCAGTAATGAAGCTGGGGAAAATAAATTCACAGATACTTCAGTGAACTGGCAACTTATGTAAGTGACAGAAGCCCTTCTAAATCCTCTGTTTACACTGGGGATTAGTGGAGTAGATTTTGAGTTGCACGCTGAACAGTCCATGGTCAAGGGAACCTGCTCCCTGTCAGCCCGTAGGGCATAAGGACAAAGCGTGGTCCTGGTAGGAAGTGACCCATAAACATATTCCTACCCAGGATTTATACAAAGCCAGTCTGCCTCACAGAAACTCCATATGACCATTAACTGGCCTGCAAGGCCTGCCAGGAGGCCTAATTACAGGTCTACAGAGCCCAATAACAAAAGCTGAAGGGCTTTAGCCTAGGGATGATCTGCTTTATACTGACTTGAGAGAGTCCATATAGAGGACCCAAAAGAAAGAGGGTTAGCTTTAAAATTCTCCCCAGAGATCCAGCATTGTACTCCGGTCTAGAAAGCCCACATACAACATACTTCAGCTGAGCTTAAACATACCACCCTCTCCAAATTAACATTCAACTACTGTCTGCTTAACATCTGCTCAAACATGGCAAGTTGCTGTAAAATTGTTAGACACCGACTGATAGCTTTCTTTTTGCTAAATATTATTAGTGGTAAATAATAGGCATTTAACATAAATATGCTACATGCTAAAACAAATTACCTTTTTAAAGCAAGTTGCTTAATGATTCTCACTTCTTAAAGCTTAGATTTTAGACATTTTGATTAACACAAAGCTAAAAATCATACCCACTGTTGAACATTATCAATTTAAGCTTAATATTATTGAGTTTGTTTTAAAGCTACTCAGTTTTGTGTAGAATCTCTGAAATTTGTGAAACTTCCTTAATAACTTAATAAAGCCACTCTGGTGAGACCATGAAAATTGATTCCTAATTAGATCTATATAATGCTCATCATGCACCAGATGCTATTCAAAAGTCTTTATATTATTTAGTACTAATAAAAATTCTGTAAGTACATTATATTATTTTAAAATGAACAAGTGAAATTCAGTAGACTTTTACAACTCTACTGTGGTTTTGTCACTGAACAGTGGACTTAGGAGTGGCACCTAGGCCATCTGACTTGAGAAAAATACTGCACAATGATATTTCAGGGATAGGGGTATAGCCAAGTGGGAGAGTGCTTATCTAGCATGTGGGAGGCCTTGGATGCCTTTCACACTAATTGCTAACATTTACTTACTCCCTAGATTGTACCACGTACTGTTCATTGCTGTGCAGATATAAAACACTTAATTCTTTTAACTGTATAACAATATATTACTTAAAAATTATTATAATCTTTATTTTCGCAGATGAAGAAATTAAAGGATAGTAAATGCAAAGTGATCTGCCTAAGTTTACAAAGTTAATTAGTGTAGCCAGATATGAACTCAGACTACCAACATGTAGGGAAAAACCTGCATGAGAAAATAAGTAAAACTATCCATTTACATGAAACAGAAATTCATTTTTCCATTATGTGCTCCATTTGTTGTGGGGGACTGTCCTAAGATAAAAGCCTTTCTCATAATAAATCATACTATTTCTTAGAGTCACATATCAGGAGTTTGAAAAAGTACTTAGCAAAACCACTGTCAGATGTAAATCAGGATAAAATAAGAGTGTCTTTCTATAGCTGCTCATTTGTAATTCTTGGAATCAGAAAGCCTTAATGCTATAATGGACTTTAGGTAAAAATTAGGACTTCTAAGATTATATAGCTATGAAGAAAAAGGATTAGGCCTTGGTTTCAAGGTACCTAATAGATAACTAAGAGAAAACCTCAGTTTAACATGCTGTGAAAGAACTGGAATGAGGCATTCATAGTATATTTGCTCATGCAGTATGCATATAACTGAACAATTTTTACAAATCTCAGCCGGTTTCTGTCCAAGGCAGAGTATCGACATGCATATGCATAGTTACATTTAAGACAAAAAGAGTAGTGATCATAAAACATTATCCTAGACTTTTTAAAGGTATAAAGTTAGTTATTACATAACTTTTACTCTATAGTCTCCATAGTCAAGGAACATTTTAATCCTTTTACATGATCAGTTTTTAAGAGCTTATTTCAGAATCAAAGACTTATCTGAAGACAGACATTATTGTATTGTAAGGTACATCCAGAAGTAAGGTTAACAAACTAAAGATCTGGGTTTCATAATGGTTTTTTTCTTTTTCTTTTTTTTTTTTTTTTAGACAGGGTCTCACTTTGTACTGGCCCTGAGCTTACTATGTAGCCCAGGCAAGCCTTGAACTTGGCAGTCCTGTCTCTGCCTCCTGAGTGCTGGGATTACAGGTGTGAGCCACCATGCCTGGCTCATAATATTTTTTTTAAAAAAATTTGAATCTTTATTGGTATATACTATATATACACATCGCAATTGCTCACAATATTGAGAATCTGTACCAGTATATGACACAATTTCTCATTTTTCCCCATTCTCTTACCCTGCCCCTATATACATAAACTTTTTCCTTTTTCATTACCATATTTTCCATCCCCTTGTTACTTACCCCTACACCCCATTTCCCTTTATTTTCTATTTCACAATATCTACCATATATTCTAGAGCTCATTTACATCTTCAGTTTCTCATACCAGAGAAAAGATATGCTATATACAGATCTGTGAACTATTTATAGTATTTTAAGCTGTACTTCTTTCTGTCCAACATAACTATCAAAAAAAAGATTTAAACAATGAACAGAAACAACTTGAATCCCATAAATGATCGAATATGAATCCTGGTTCCACCACCGATTAACTATGTAATTGTTTACAATTCATTTACATTTTCAGGATATTTGTAAAGTGGAATTAATTAGCTTGTTGTGCAGTGTTGTGCATCACATGATAAAAGATTTTTGAAAGTGCTTTGAAAACTTTTAGACATAATACAGAAGACTAGAGAAGACTAGATATTTTTTAGATGATGAAACACTAGTACCTAAAACTTTTAAGATAAGCTGTTTTCTAGTGTATCATCAAAAGTTTTCCAATTTTTCTTTTGGTATTAGAAATACAATTTTAAATTTACTTGTAGCAATAATTCTATTAAATGCTGGCGTGGCTGTGGGGAGAAAGGAACCCTTCTACACTGTTGGTGGGATTGCAGACTTGTGCAACCATTGTGGAGATCTGTGTGGAGATTTCTCAGAAAACTAGGACTACGGGTCCCATTTGACCCTGCTATACCCCTGCTAGGAATATACCTAAAAGAACTTAAAAACTCACATTGGAAAGACAGACGTACACCCTTGTTCATAGCAGCTCAGTTCGTGATAGCTCAATCTTGGAAACAACCCAAATGTCCATTAACTGGAGAGTGGATAAAGAAGATGTGTTTTTTTTTACAAAATGGAGTATTACTCTGCCATAAAGAATGACAAGATCGATCCATTTAGGTGCAAATGGAGACATCTGGAGGATATACTAATAAGTGAAATCAATAGATCACAGATAGACAATTCCGGATCTTCTCTTTGGCATGAACACCTGTAGATGCAAATGAGTTCTAGAAAGTAGGACAGCTTTTATAGAGTGGAATATTTCTATAGGAAACTTGGTGTGGGAATGTGATGGTGGGAAGGAATAAATATGATACAGAAAGAAAATAAAAGAGCATGTATAAAGGGGGGAGGAGGGGGGAGTGGGTAGGGGTATGGGTA
>PVIC010003193.1:0-70744 GCA_004025085.1 Thryonomys swinderianus
TTCTTTCTTTCTTTCTTTCTTTCTTTCTTTCTTTCTTTTCTTTCTCTTTCTTTCTTTCTTTCTTCTTTCTTTCTTTCTTTCTTTCTTTCTTTTCGACAGGGTCTCGCTTTGTAGTTCATGCTGGCCCTGAGCTCACTATGGTGCCCAGGCAAGCCACCGCAAACTCAGCAATCCTCCTGTCTCTGCCTCCCGAGTGTCTTTCTTTTTTTTTTTTTTGCAGTATTGGGGTTCCAACTTGGGCCCTTCTGCTTCTAAGGTAGGCGCGGTACCACTTGAGCTAGCTCTCTGGCCCTCTGACAGCTTTCTTTAAAGAAGAATATCAGGACAAAGCATTTTTTTTTTCTTTTGAGACAAAGTCTTGCTCTGCAAGCAGGCCCTGAACTCACTGTGTACCCCAGGCTGGCCTAGAACTCTCTGTACTCTTTCTACCTCAGTCTTCTGAGTGCTGAGGATACGGGTGTGTGCCACCACACCCTGCAAGGCAAAATATTTTAAGACTTTCTTTTTTTCATGTTAGCTTTGTTTTCTATTAAGATGGCTTTTGGCCAGTAAACATTTTCAGGGAGAGAGCGTTATTACATTTTAACATTATCTGGAGGTGCTGGTTTTCAGTTGAATATTTGTAGCGGGGATTTGCTGGTTCTCTTTTGTCCTGACCCTGTTACCCTCTTGACACATTTGTGAAAGTGAGCCAAATCCAATCGCCTTTCCGCTCCCTTTTTTATTAAATGTGGCTTAACAATTTTCTAAAAGTTTTTGTGCATGTTTGCGATACATAGTGTTTACATTCCTGGTGTGGAGTTGGTACGTGCGCATAACACATCCCAGTTTGCTCACTCAGCGCACATCCGGTTTTGCTCTGCTGGGCCTTGGTCCCCCTCCAGTAGCTGCTGCAAAGCACAATCACAGACTTTGTCTTCAAAGAGACCTTGAAGTCCTTTCAGTCTAGCCTCTAAAAAAATAATAAGTGACTTAAGTTTTCGTGTAAGTGGCCTGAGCTCAAACGGTTATTTGTTGTTCTTGGGGCGGGGGGAGGTAATGGCAGAGGAGGAACTTCCTAACTTTGAGATGAAATTGGACCCTGTGGGTTTGTGTTGTTTTATGTTTTTAACTATTTCTAGGACACAAAGATCTTTCTAAGGACAGATTGACAAGTCAACCACTGTGGTAGGGTCTACTTGAAAGCTCATCTTTTTGGGAGGCTGAGGCAGGAGGAATGTAAGTTCAAGCCCAGCCTTGGCAATTTAGCGACTTAGTGGGACCTTGTCTCAGAAGAATTAAGGACTGGGGATATAACTCACTGCCAGTGCCCTGGGCTCTATCAGGCCAAACATTTCCTATTTTTCCAATCATTTGTTTTGAGCCCATGGTGTTTTTAGATCCTTCACAGTCCTTAGGCACCCTCCTACCTACTTTAGAACTGATACACAGATTTTAAGTTTTATTTCTTTTAAATTACAAAATGCCTAGATTTGAGCACTTTTTCTATGCTTGTTAGCGTTGTTGATATTCTTACTTAGGACGTGTACTTTATTTTTTGAAAATGCCACTTTTAAAAAAGATTAAAAGGCTGGGTGATGTAGCTCAGGGGGACCGTGCCCCATGCCTGTCTTGCAAATGCAAGGTCCTGAGTTCAATCACCAGTACCGTTGGGGGGAAAAAAAAAAAAAAAATATATATATATATATATATATATATATATAATATATGTATTTAAAAAGGATTGGGAATTTGGCTCAGTGCCAAGCCTAATCTCTTGAAGAAAACCTCAAGAAAACCTATTAAGTAAAGTTCCAAACCTTTATCATTTACATACTTCATGCTTTTGTTTAGATCAAGTTTATTTATTTTTGGTGCTGGGGGTCAAGCTTAAGGCCTAATACCACTGTATGCTAGGCGAATACAGAAACACGGGGGGTTACACTTTTTAAGTGACTGTTTTCAGGTGCCAAATTCCTTTAGTACCTACATCTCTCACCTTCAGGCTGACCATCTACCTCTTTAGCCTGAGGTCAGGTTTATTCCCCTCTGAGGACCAGGTACATTACTGAGGTTTGGAGAAGATGAGGAAACTGATTTCTGGTTGTGAACTAGGAGCACAGTGGAGTTGAAAGTACTGGGTTTGTTTCACCTCTGCCCGCACAGACATCTTGCTGGGTGTTAGTGCTTTCCTGGTTAGTTTACCCTTTCCACTGTCTAGTCAGCTGCAAGTCTGGATATGCCTGTCTGGCCCACCATGACTGTAGTCATCACTGGCAACCCCTCAGCTGGTGGACAGAACTGGTCCATTCTTTGGTGCTAATCAGATGCTGATATTTGGCCCCTTGGGAATCTGCCTGGCTCACACAGGCATGTACTCAAGATTCCCTGGATTCTTTCTACGCCTCTTTCAGTTTACCGGTGTGGTAACTTCCAAAAAAGAAACAAAGGTGTGGTGTGACTCATTCTTAACAAGCTGTGTTTCACAATTTAAAATTTCTCTTTATTAGAGAAGACAGGACAAATGAATGCTGAGTCCAGGAAAAATCAATTTGAAAAGAGATTTTGTTTGAATTTTTGACAATTTAGTCTGAGTCAGGATTAGAGTTTTCAAAAAAAAAAATCTGATAGTAAAAAAAAAGAAAGTAAAATTTATTTATATGGAGGATGGGAGATGGTAGGGAGGGCCAGGGAATGGGAAAAAAATGAGAATCAAGGTGTGTCATGTACTGGTACAAACTTTCAACCTTGGATGTGATCATAATGTCTATATACAGTGTACCAATAAAATTAAGAAAAAAACTATTACTGAGCCTGAAATGTGGGAAATAGACATGAATGATTTAGTTGTAGATATAGAAAGGGTAAGATTCTTTTAACATCAGTATTTGGCATTGTGATATTTAACTTTAAAAATGGACTCCCGCATTTAATGGTGTTTAAAGTCAGTTTCTCTTAAATTCAGTTTTCCCTGAACTCATTGCATCCTCCTGCTTCAGCCTTCCAAGTGCTGGGATTACAGGATTATAGCCACCACACGTGGTTTCAGTTTTTCTAAATATTCTTTTTTTGCACCTCAATTGGGAAGATCCTTAATCTGAACTTTTGCCTTTTAAAAGTGTGATAACATTTTGACTCAAATTTCTCATTTATGTATGTATGTATGTATTTCACCATTAGGATGTAAAGAAATTGAGTAGGATATTAACTAAAGACCATACATTTATATACAACAGATGTCTTCCTTCCCTGTATTTGGGAAGTTACACAACTTCTGTTAGTGTTACTGACAGTGTATATCTTTGAGGCTTTATCTAATACACACTTGGGCAGAGTTTTATTCTGAGACAGAGTGATTTGAATGTATGCCAGAATATGGGAGAAGACAGTTGCTATTGGTAAGACAGCCTGCTTTGGACTTCAGACTGTCCTTAGACTATGTATCACAGGCTCACCTTGAGTGCACAGTAATCCTCCTGCCTCAGCCTCCTGAGTATTGGGATTATAAGCATGCACTGCCACATCTGACATACTGTTAAAGAACAAAGTTTAGAAGTTTGAATTTATTATTACTAATATTTTTGTGTACAATGACTTTATTTGAAAAGAAAAAATATGCTTTAATGTAATCAAATTATAGATCTTGCTCAACTGTCCATTGAGGGCAATGCTTTGTAAAGCTAACTTGATACTTTTCAAGTACCTTCAACTTGGAAAACACAAGAGATACTGCAGGCAGAAATATCCACAATCTAGTCTGATTCATGCAAACGTTCAACAAATATTTGCACATCTCCTCATGTCTAGCATTGTTTAATTAGTGAACATTGTTTTAAAGCATTTAAAATCATTGTTTTAAAACATTGTTTTAATTAGTGCTTCTAGGGAATTTACCATCTAGTGGGACTCAAAGTTCCCTTCCTCACTGATTAAGTCTCCTGGAAAGAGTGACTACAGCTTTGCTGGATCTCACTACTGGGCTGGCTTTTATAGAGCAAGTCTCAGGCCTTTGGTTTGAAAACTGTGTGTTCACTACATCCCTGAGACTGGCCAGTCTTTCTCTAGGTGCATTAGTGCCCACACACCTGCCTGTGGACCTGTGCATGTGGGGTCTGCGCTCCTGGACACAGGTGGCTACTCCACATGAAGACCAGTTTGTACCAGATACTGCTTGTTTATAAAAGCTGTGATCGAGCAGGCGAAGTGACATACCTGCTATCTGAGCAGTCAGGAGGATGAAATAGGTGGATTGCAGGGAATTCAAGGCTGACCTGGCTGAGCTACATATACATAGTAAGTTGAAGGCCAGCCTGAAGGAAGCTGCTAGAGCCTGTCTCAGGAGAGAAAATAAAAAGCTGTCGGATTTGGGATTTAGCTCAGGTGGTACCGCACCTACTTTGCAAGTGTGAGTGCCTGAGTTTGATCCCTGGTACTGCAAAAAAGAAAAAAAAAGTCAGGATTCAAGTTTGTCTCAGTGGCTCACTGCTGTCCATCTGAGTGTATTACTTCACATTTCTCTGAGCCTCTCCATAACCATAAAACGGTGGCAATTCAGGGTTGTTTGAGTGTGAAGTAAGAATTTTATGTGAAGTGCCTGGCATGTAGATTAGTATCCAGGGCATTTAGTGATTTCCTCTCTTAGATCCTAAGCTAATCCTTTACCACCTCTGGCCATTTACTCCTGCTGGCCCTAGGAGCTCCTTTTTTCTCTGTTCTTTTTGTTACTATTCTTACCTTCCTTACAGGAGATCATAAACTGCTCCCTGTTTCCTACCTGAATGAGATAAGAGATGCCCATCAGACTTTCGGAGCCCTTCTTGAACGTCTAGGATAGTGATACAGGTCTTTAATCTTGCTGTTCGGGAGGCTAAGTCAGGAGGATTGCCAGGAGTTTGAGGCTGACCTGAGCTACATAAGAGGACCCTGTCTCAAACTAAAAACAACAACGAAGCCCTCCTTGTCTTCATTGCATTCCTAAGCCTTCCATCTTCTAACCATAGCCTTAAGGAGATGCAGTTTGGCCTCTGTCCCATAATCATGTGTGGTGGCATCAAACCAGCCAGGATGCCCCCCTCTTCCCTTCTAGGACCTCAGCTGTGGCTCTTCCTCTGTGAGTCTTCCCCACCATGCAATTGAGCGTGTGGCTTATCCCCAAGCCCAGGAGTCACTGTGTTCTCCACTTGTACAGGCACCTCTCTGTGATTAGCACTTAGTAAATACTTGCCTGGCTGAAAGTGCCTTTCAGATTTCTAGGGATTTTGTTCTGAGGGATTTTAGAATATTTCTCTTAAAAAGGACTCTTTAATCTGAGTTCAGTGTTTTTCTCCTAAGAGAAGACTTGGAAAAGGAGAAAATGGGGAAATGTTTGTAGTGCCACTATCTATATATTCTGTAATCATTATTCATTTTGGTTTTTTCCTCTTTTTTTGTTTTTGTTTTTTTAAAGATAGGTTTTCTGTAGGTAGTTCAGGGTTTTTGTGAACTCGCAGTGATCCTTCTGTTCAACCTCTTTTTTTTTTTTTTTTTTTCCAGTACTGGGGATTGAACTCAGGCTCTTGTTCAACCAAGGTTGGCACAGTACCACTTGAGCTAAATCCCCAGCCCCTTGTTCAACCTCTTGAATGCTGGGATTATAGGAATGGGCCACCTTGCCTGGCTCTGTAATCATTTTTTTTTGCTTTTTGAGACAGGGTCTCGCTTTGTAGTTCAGGCTGGCCCTGAGCTCACTATGGTGCCCAGGCAAGCCGCCACGAACTCAGCAATCCTCCTGTCTCTGCCTCCCGAGTGCTGGGATTACAGGCGTGAGCCACTACGTCGGGCATTGTGGTATGCGGTGTTGATTGTTGGTGGGCGTGTCTCTACACCCAGCGTTATATGTGGTTACTGGGGATTGAACTCAGGACCTTGCGCTTGCGAGGCAGGTGCCGGAACCACTGAGCTAACCCTCCGGCCCCTCTGTAATCATTTTTAATGATAAAGGTTCACTTTGAAATCAATTAGAAACTGGGGATTTAGCTCAAGTGGTACTGCACCTATCTTTGAAGAACAAGGGCCTGAGTTCGATCCCCAGTACAGAAAAAAGAAAAATCAATTAGACTATGCTTTAGTTAACCAGAGGGGCTAGTATGTGTTGGACTCTGATACAGATGCATTGTGAGGGGGGAGGTTCTGGGAGCTGAACCCAGGGTTTCTTGCATGTTAGGCAAGTGCTCCACCATTGAACTATATCACGAGTCCTTTTTAAAGTTCTTTTTTTTTTGAGACAGGTCTCACTAAATTACCTGGAATTGCCTCAAAATTGAAATCTTCCTCCATTTTTCAAGTAGCTGGCATTATAGGTGTAAACCAGCCACTATGCCTGGCTTGTATATACACTTTGATGTACATTTCAACTTCATGAGACCTTTAAAAAATATGCAGAGTAATTTGTTTTTGAGAACTATTTTTATGCAACTTTGTTTTTTTATACAGCTTTGTTTTTAAAGTTACTACTTTAAAATATTTTCGTATATGCTATAGAATGAAAATTTTTGAAATTTTATTACTGTAATTTAGAGTTTCAGATTTAAAGATAATTTTGTCAGTATTTGAGAGATCTGTGTTACCTCAGTGAATCAGTATTTTCAGATGACCAATGGAAGATACTATCCAATGATGCAGGGATAAGAAATCCAAAATACAAGACCAGTAGATTTTATTTTTTGATACAGGTTCTCTGCTATATAGCCCACGCTGGCCTAGAACTCACAAGGTTCCTCCTGCTTCAGCTTCTAGAGTTCTGGATTACAGGCATATGCTACCACACCTAGCAGACTTTTCATATCCTGTTATTTGAAAATCTACTGGTCTTGTCAGATGTGGTGCTATGTCTGTAATCCCAGCACTTGGGAGCTTGAGACAGGAGGATTATTAAGAATTCTAGGCCAGTCTGGGTTACACTGTGAGACCTCCTTTTTTTCAACGAAGAAGAAAGAAAGCAAAACTCATCCATTCTGGGCTGGAGATTTAGCTCAGTGGTTCTGGCACCTGCCTCGCAAGCGCAAGGTCCTGAGTTCAATCCCGGTGACAACATACAATGAGTGCTGGGCGTGGTGACTCACACTCACGAGCAATCAACACCACATACCACAGTGCCCGGTGTGGTGGTTCACACCTGTAATCCCAGCACTTGGGAGGCAGAGGCAGGAGGATTGCTGAGTTCCAGGCTTGCTTGGGCTACATAGTGAGCTCAGGGCCAGCCTGCACTACAAAGCGAAACCCTGTCTCAAAACAAAAACAAAAACAACAAAAAAAAAACCCAACTCATTCATTCTGTTTCAGGATTCATATTGGATTTTTTTTTTTTTTTTTGAGACAGGGTCTCGCTTTGTAGTTTAGGCTGGCCTTGAGCTCACTATGTAGCCCAGGCAAACCGCCATGAACTCAGCTATCCTCCTGTCTCTGCCTCCTGAGTGCTGGGAGTACAGGTGTGAGCCACCACGCCCGGCACTGTGGTATGTGCTATTGATTGCTGGTGGGCGTGAGTCACCACACCCAGCATTCTATGTTGTTACCAGGATCGAACTCAGGACCTTGCACTTGCGAGGCAGGCGCCAGAACCGCTGAGCTAAATCTCTGGCCCTCATATTGGATTTTTAACCCTTTTTTCCCCTTTTTTTGATACTAGGAATTGAACTCAGGACCTTGTGCTTGCCAGGCAGGCATCATGGATTTTTAACCTTTTAAAAACTACAGTTGAAGTTTTGCTATGATCACAAGGCAGAATGTCCCAAACAATCTGAAATCCATTCAGATATTCATCCCTTTTCCCAAGACAATATCCATGTGAAGCTGAACTTTACTTATCTACTGTGTACTTTACCTACACTGAATGCAGAATTGATGTGAGGATCCAGCTGTCTTCTATAAGGTCAGATGTTATAGAGATGCAAAAGTTTTAAATGCTACCATTATGACTTTTTTTCATTTTAGAAAATACAGTTATTTCTCATAAATATGTTTTTATTGCTAACATGTAACAGGTTCATAGTTTATTTTTTATTTTATTAGGGTTTTTTGTTGTTATTTTGAGACAAAATCTTGCTGAGTGGTTCAGACTGGCCTTGAACTCATTGTGTATCCTATGCTAGCCTCAAACTCACAGCAATCCACCTGCCTCAGCCTCTTGAGTTCTGGGGTTACAAGCATGGGACATAGCTGGCAGGTTCATTATTATTATAAATGAATAATATTTTAAAATATTTAACAACATACCTCTGTGCCAGGGGTGCATAGAGTATATGACTTTCTGTGCTTGAGGAATTGATGTCCAGCTTGGAAAAATGTCAGCAGGGAGGCTAGGAGCAGTGACTGTAGTGAGTGGTGACTGGACATGGGAGTGTTTGGTGTGTTAGTGATGCCGCACAGCTCTGACCTCAGTAGTAATGCCATTGCCCTACTTTCATTGCTTAGATTGCTTATCTTGGGAGCTACCAAGACATTGCTTATCCTAAAGATCAGGTGACCAGTGACATCACCATGTCATCAAGGCCTTTTGAAAGTCCACCTCCCTATAGACCTGATGTATTGTAAGTATATAATTCTTGTTTCTTTCTAATAACATGTATTATATGTAAAAATATGTGTATGGTTGAAACTCATCTGTTTAGTGTCAGTCTGTGTGTTTGTAAATTTGAATTATACCAAAAACACCACAGTAAAAAGTGAACTTCTGTGTTACTTTTGATTTATCAGAGGCAACTGATGCCTCCTCTTTCTCATATTTGCCCAGAAAGACTGTGCAGTGTATAATTATGTGGATATTCCTGTTTTTCACATATGGTATGACATGTCAATACTCAAGCCTTTTTACATCGCTGTTGGTGGCATCCTGTCAATTTTTTTTTTTTTTTGAGACAGGGTCTTGCTTTGTAGTTCAGGCTGGCCTTGATCTCACTATGTAGCCCAGGCGAGCCTTGAACTCAGCAATCCTCCTGCTTCTGCCTCCCAAGTGCTGGGATTACAGGCGTGAGCCACCATGCCCGGCGGCATCCTGTCAAATATTAAAAGAGCAGCTTTACTGAGATGTAATTCACATGCCATGCAGTTTACCTCTTTAGAATAGGTAGCTCACTGGCTTTTAGTATATATTTTTGTTTTTGTTTTTGAGACAGGATCTCACCTTGTACTTTTGTTGGCCTTAAATACACGGCAATCCTCCTGCCTCAGACTCCTGAGTGCTGGGATAGGCTTATGCCACCAACAGTGGCTTAACAGAAACAATTTTAGAACACTTTCATTTCATCACTCACCAGAAAAACCTACTCATCCATCAGCAGTCACTTTCTAAGTCGTCCACTTGGAACCAGCTGCCGGTCTACTCTTTGTGTATTTGTCAGTTCCAGGTATTTCATATAAATGCAGTTGTGTAATAAGTCGCCTTCTGTAATTTGACATTATTTATTTTCATTATATTTTAGTGACTTTAAAAGTGATTCCTGCCATTGTATAAAACAAACAAAACTGAGGGTTCTTGGTGATATATCAGTGAATTCTTAAATTTTTTATATTTCTTATCAAATATTGATGTGGATTTCTTCTTTTAAATAGTGTGTAGCTTTAACTCAGATAACTATCAGAGTAGGAAAAAACAAATTAACTTCTGCTGTACTCTTACAACACACTTGACAGAGACTGCTTCTGTGTCTTCTGGTCACTAAAAATGTGTGAGGATTTCTCTTCACTGGCAAAGGAGCTATTATTCCATGGTAGACACTTGCTGGCACTGTCCTCCAGTTCAGTTCCCATAAGGTCTACCCGGGGACCTGTAGATCACAGTGAGGTCTCAGTCCCCAGGAACTGTCCTCTACTTTTGAATACCAGTTTGCAAGGCACAGTTTGGCCTTTATTTTGATTGTTTGAGTATGAATTGGGGGTTTCACCCTTTGTTGAGGTTAAGTGGCTAGGGCAGCTCCTAGACCTCAGTGTAGCATTTAAAATATTTGCATTTGCCAGCGAAGACCATATAAAGAGGGTGAGGTATTGAGAAGAGGCAGCATAAACAGGCCTTCTGGGATGCCACCCTCCAGGAACCTCCTTCTGTTCAAGCTATCTGGAAGCTCTCTGAGCCCAGCCCTTTTGGAGTTTATGGAAGCTTTGTTATGTGAGCATAATTGAATAGATTGTTGGCCATTGATGAGCAGCTTAACTTTTAGCCTCTGTCCCCTTCCTGAATATTAGGAAGTGGGACACAAAATCCTAGCCCTCTTGTATTGACTTGGTCTTAGCTGACCGGCCCTCATCCTGAAGCTACCTGAGGCCTCCAGTTCATCAGCATACAAGTTGTTCAGCACTTTGGAGATTCCCAGGATTTTAGTCACATGACAGGTTACAGGAACTCAGACCAATATATATTTCATTTCACATGTAGGTTGTCTCGAAGTTATATATAGCCTCCTAGCTGGTACCTGAACATGATGGGGACACAGATGTTAATGATAGTGTGGTTCATTTCCTTTTTTTTTTTCTGGTACTGGGGATCGAAATTGATAGTGTGGTTCTTAAAATATGCTGGAGAGGTGGGGACTAACTCAGTGGTAGAGAATGGTCCTAACATGTACAGGGTCCTGGGATTGATTCCTAGGACCACTGTGGGGGAGGGGGCTGGAAAAATTTTTGTTTCTAATACCAAGAAGCAAAACCTATGCTTCCCAGGCAGGCACAGCACCACTGAGTCACATCCCAGCTGGGAGCTGGAAAATATTATAATTTAGTAGTGCTCCATAGCCTGACAATTTTATTGTGTTTTGCTTTTATTTAAAAAGACAAAGGATGAACCATAATACATATATGGGAAAGGGCACAGAGCGTATTGTAAAATGATTGATGAAACATCCATATAGTCATTATTCAGGTCACAAAGCAACAAAACACCTAGCCTACCATAATGATGCCCACCTGTAATCCCACCATTGTAAGAGGTTGGAACAGGAGGATTGCACATCTGAACCTAGCATGTGCAGTGTACGGAGATCCTAAACTCAAAGTAGTGAATAAAAAGGGCTGAAGATGTAGCCTAGTGCAGAGGCCCTGAGTTCAATTTAATCCTTGTATGGGGAGGGGAAACAACAGTTCAGAATGGTTTCCTTCTTACTGTTTTACTCCCTGGACAGATTAAACTGCAGTGAGATTATCTGGAATTTTGTGTTCCCGTTTCCCAGTAGAGTTGTCCTTGGCAACTCCAGTAAAGTGATGTCACTAGAATAAGTTAATGAATATACTTTCTTAAATAAGAGGCTGCCAGGAATCATGCATGACCTTGGAGGCCAGTTGTAGGTATAATATCTTGAGTGCACCTGTCTAATACCACAAAAGCAAATAGGTTGATACCACTGGGCTCAAACTGTCTGGGTCCCATCCTCGGATTTTGATTTAGCTGATATGATATACACATATGAAATTTCTTTTTTTTTTCCCATGCTGGGAGTTGTACTCAGGGCCATACTTGCTAGCCAAGTGCTGGACCTCTACTACCAGGGTTTTATATTTCCCTAGATATCTACCATGGAGAAAATTTTGAGAACATATACTTGAAAGTACACTAGAAAAGTCGTTCTCAAAATATATTTCCAAGAAGAGCAGCTTCTGTTGTTAGCTTGAAACAAGTTCTGCCTCAGACCTATAGCTCTGAGGACTAATAATCTTTTAATGAGCTCTTTGGGTGATTCTGGTGCAGATTCTTTTACTGTCCAGTGTGCAGATACCTTTACTGACCAATATTTTTAAATTGAACTCTTTATTGGTACATTTTACATACAGCTCACAATCACAGTCAACATTGGGGAATTTGTACCAGTGTATGACACAAGTTAATTCTCATTTTTACCCATATCCCTACCTACCTTACAACCCCCCACCCTCTATATACATGTGCTTTCTTTTTTTTTTTTTTTTAAAGACAGGGTCTTCCTTTGTAGTTCAGGTTGGACCTGAGCTCACTATGTAGCCCAGGCAAGCCTCAAACTCACAGTAATCCTCCTGCCTCTGCCTTCCAAGTGTTGGGATTACAGGTTCTTTTTCTTTTTAAATCTTATTTATTCTTTCCCCTACCACTTTCCCTTTGAATATTTTCTTTTTCACAAAATCTATCAACATTCTAGAACTCATTCACATTCTGTAGGTTCTCATACCAGAGAAAAGATACGGTATTTACATATCTGTGACCTATTTATTTCACTTATTAGTGTGTCCTCCAGGTGTGTCCATTTGTGCATAAATGATTCAAACTTGTCATTCTTCATGGTAGAGTAATACTCCCATTTTATAAAAAACCACATCTTCTTTATTCAGTCTCCAGTTGATGGGCATCTGGGCTGTTTCCAAGATTTAGCTATCACAAACTAAGCTGCTAAGAAGAACATGGATGCACATACGTCTTTACGATATGATTCTTTTAGTTCCTTTATGTATATTCCTAGTAGGGTCAAATGGGTCCTCTAATCCTAGTTTTCTGAGGAATACCCACACTGAACTCCACAGTGGTTGTACAAATCTACAATCCCACCAACAGTGGTGAAGGGTTCCATTCTCCCTGCGGCATTGCCAGCATTTATTGCTGGTTAATTTTGCAATAGCAGCCATTCTTTGTGGAGTGAGATGAAATCTCAGCGTTGTTTTCATCTGCATCTCTTTAATGACCAGTGATGCTGAGCATTTCTTGGCTGCTTTTACTTCTTCCTCTGAGATGTCTGTTTTATTTCAGATGCCCATTTTTGAATTGGGTCTTTAAATTTGGGGGGACTGATTTTTAAAAAATTTTTTATGTATTCAGATAGAAGCCCTTTGTCTGAGAAACAGCTAGTAAAGATTTTTCCCCATGTTGTTGGTTGTCTTTTAGCTGTGCCAGTGGTTTCTTTTGCTGTGCATTGGCTTTTTAGTAGGATGAGATCCCATTTGTTGATTCTTTCTGCTATTTCTTGTGCTATAGTGCTTTTGTTCATAAAGTCTTTCCCTAAGCCAGTATCTCCAAGAGTTTTACCTAACCTGTTTTGCAGCAGGTTTAGTGTTTTGTTTTAATGTTTAAGTCTCTAATCCATTGTGATTTTAGTTTGGTACACGGTGAAAGAGATAGGTCTAGCTGTAGTTTTTGCATGGTTAAAACCCAGTTTTTCCAGCACCATTTGTTAAAGAGGCTGTCTTTCTCCATTGAGGATGTCTGGCTCCTGTGTCAAAGATAAGGTGACTTAGTGGATCTATAGTTGTTTCTGGATCTTCTGATCTATTCCACTAGTCCTTGGGTCTGTTACTTTGCCAGTATCATGCTGTTTTTGATCACAGCGGCTTTATAGTACAGTTTTAAGTTGGGGATTGTAATACCCCCTGCCATGTCCTTGGTGCTTAGAATTGCTTTTGCTATTCTAAGTCTCTTGTCATTCCAGATGAATTTTTGGTTATTTTCTCTAGCTCTGTGAAGTATCGTGTTGGGATTTCAATTGGAATTGCAATGAATCTGTATAGTAACTGTGGGAGCATAACCATTTTGATGATGTTGGTTCTCCCTACCCAGGAACAAGGGATGTCTTCCCATTTTCTGATATCCTCTTCTATCTCCTTTTTCAGAGTCCTGTAGTTTTCAGAGTAAAGGTCTTTCACCTCCTTTGTTAGAATGATTCCTAGATATTTCATTATTTTGGATGCTGTTCTGAGAGGGATTGACTCCTTAATTTCTCTTTCAGTGAGTCTGTTGCTTGTACATACAAAGGCTGTTGATTTTTTTTTTTTTGAGACAGGGTCTTGTTTTGTAATTCAGGCTGGCCCTGAGCGCACTATGTAGCCCAGGCAGTCCTCGAACTCAGCAATCCTCTTGCCTCTGCCTTCTGTGTGCTGGGATTACAGTCGTGAGACACCATGCCTAGCATTATGGTATGTGGTACTGATTGCTGGTGGGCGTGAGTCACCATTCCTGGTATTTGTATGTGGTTACCAGGGATTGAACCAGGAATCCTGTGCTAGGCAGGTGCTGGAACCACTAAGCTAAATCTCTGGCCCAAGGTTGTTGATTTTTGAGCATTGACCTTGTATCCGGCTACACTACTAAATTTGGTGATTAAGTCTAGCAGTCTTTGGTTGAGTTTTTAGGATCCTCTATATAGAGAATCATGTCATTGGCAAATAATGACAGTTTCACCTCTTTCTTACCTATCTTTATTCCTTTTATTTCTTTGTCTTACCTAATTGCTATGGCTGATGTTTCCAGGACTATATCGAATAGGAGTGGTGATAGTGGACATCCTTGTCTCATTCCTGACCGTAGTGTAAAAGGTTTCAGTTTTTGCCCATTTAGTATGATGCTGACTATTGGTTTTTCATAAAAAGCTTTTATTAGTTTGAGATAAAGTCCATCTATTCTGATTTTCTGTAGGGCTTTGATCATGAATGGGTGCTGGATTTTGTCAAACGCTTTTTCTGCATCTATTGAGATAACCATATGGTTTTTGTCCTTGAGTCTGTTAATACAATGTATTATATTTATTGATTTATGTATGTTAAACCAACCTTGCATCCCTGGGATAAATCCAACTTGATCAGGGTGTATGATTTTCTTGATAACTCTCTGTATTCTGTTTGCCAATGTTTTATTGAGGATTTTTGCATCAATGTTCATTAGCGAGATTGGCCTGTAGTTTTCTTTTTTGTTTGGGTTTTTCTCCAGCAGGCAGTCATTTTTATAGTTTGTTTGAATGATTATAAGGACTATACATGTTCTTTCTATTTATCCTTCAAAAATGCTAACTTAAAGTTGTTTTTATTTGCATTTCAGCAAACCAAATCACTATGCACCAAGCAATGACATATATGGTGGAGAAATGCATGTTCGACCAATGCTGTCTCAGCCAGCGTATTCTTTTTACCCAGAAGATGAAATCCTTCACTTCTACAAGTGGACCTCTCCCCCAGGAGTGATTCGGATACTGTCCATGCTCATTATTGTGATGTGTGTTGCTATATTTGCCTGTGTTGCCTCCACGCTTGCCTGGGACAGAGGCTATGGAACTGGCCTTCTAGGAGGTAGCATAGGCTACCCTTATGCAGGAAGCAGCTTTAGTGGCTACGGGAGTGGCTTTGGCTATGGTTATGGCTATGGCTATGGCTATGGAGCAGGCTACACGGATCCAAGAGCTGCCAAGGGGTTCCTGTTGGCCATGGCTGCCTTTTGTTTCATTGCTTCACTGATAATATTTGTTACCAGCGTCATAAGAACTGAATTGTCCAGAACAAGGAGATACTACTTGACTGTGATAATACTGAGTGCCATCCTGGGCATCATGGTGTTTATTGCCACAATTGTCTATATAATGGGTGTAAACCCCACTGCCCAGGCATCTGGGTCTATGTATGGCTCCCAGATATATACTCTCTGCAACCAGTTTTATGCACCCACATTTAGTGGGCTCTACGTGGACCAGTATTTGTATCACTACTGTGTAGTGGATCCCCAGGAGGTATGAGGAGTGTTTGGTTTTTATTTCCTCCCCATTTCCTTTAATCAGACACTGTCAGCTTGAGATATGTAAGGGAGTTACTTACTTAGGAATGATTTGAAATTATTGATACTCTAATAACAAAAACAATAGCAAACTTAAAATAGATGCCAGGAGCCCATTCCTAATTAAATTAGAATCTCAGTGAGGGGCCGTGTATCACTATTAAGGTATAATTTAAATACTATACAGTTCCACCCATTCATAGATAAGGTAGGTTTGTGGTATCCCTCAGTGCTGGGAATTCAATCCAGGCTTCACTGTGGTTTTGATTTCCATTTCCTTGATAGCTAATAATCTTGATCATGTACTTATTCACCATTTTCATGTACTTATTGGCCATTTCTTTATCATCTTTGGAGAAATGCCAATTTCTTTACTCAGTTTTAAATGAGGCTGTTTTAAATGTTTTTATGTATCTGAAGACAAGTTCCTTTGCACAGAAATTTTTAGGTTTAGTGAAGTTTATCTAATTTTTCTTTTATTACTTGGGCTTTTGGTATTATATCTAAGAATGCTTCAACTAATTCAAAGGCACAAAATTCTTTTTGAGACAAGGTCTCACTATCATTCAAACTGCTCTTGAACTCACTGTGTAGTCCAGCCTGGCCTTGAACTCATGGAGATCCTCCTGCCTCTGCCTCCTGAGTGCTGGGGTCATAGATGTGCACCACCATGCCTGGATTCTGTATTTTCTACTCAGAACTATGATTTTAACACTTACAGTTAGCCTGTGTCCAACTCTCTGAGCGACTGTCCTTCCTTTCCTGTAAAACTGGAGATTGAATCCAGTTCTCCAGTGAGCTACATCCTCAGCGTTTGTTTTCTGTTTGTTTTGTTAGAGATGGTTACCTATGCTTAGCTTGCACTTGTAGTCCTCCTGCCTCAGGGTCCTAGAATGCCACCACATTTCACCTCCTTTTTTTCTTTTTCTTTTTCTTTTTTTTTTTTTTTTGAGGCAAGGTCTTCCTGTGTAGTTAGGCTGGCCTTGTGCTCAAACTCATGGTAATGCTCCTGCCTTAGCCTCCCAAGTACTGAGATTACACGTGTGTGCCAGCATGCCCCCTATATCGCTTTTGAGAGGTAGGGTGATTTCATTAATCTGTATTTCTGTCATGCACATGGTCTTGATTACTTTAAATTTTTTTTTTTTTTTTTGAGACAGGGTCTCGCTTTGTAGTTCAGGCTGGCCCTGAGCTCACTATGTAGCCCAGGCAAGCCTCGAACTCAGCAATCCTCCTGTCTCTGCCTCCCGAGTGCTGGGATTACAGCGTGAGCCACCACGCCCGGCACTTTAATTTTGCAGTAAGTTTTAACATCATGAAGTTGTAATTCTCTAATAGCTCAGGGTGGTTTGGTTAGATTTTTAGTTCCATGTATTTCTGTGTACATTTTTAGGGCCAGTTTATCAATTTCTGCAAAAAATCCCACTAATTTTTAAAAGTTGCATTATATTCTTAATTTGGTGGAATATTGACATCTTTGCAAGTACAAATCTTTATGAACATAGAATGTCTCTTTTATGTAGGTTGTCTTCAGTTTCTTTCAAAAGTGTTTCATAGTTTTCAGAGTATTTGGATCTTTAAAAGCTATCCAGGGACTCAAATGTGAAGATATGGTTGAGAACCTTGCCTTCAGCAACCATGAGTCAACCTAATTACATTAACACCTAGAAGTTTCTGAGTTACTCAGGAATTCACATTCTTTCACCTGAGTTACTCTTTTGGGGTTGGACTTTCTCCAGTAACTCTGTTTATTTTGATGACTATTTTTCCCTGCAGGTGTACCTTTCAGAATGGTTGTTGATGCCTCTCAGGCATTTTTGCGGTAAATAGGGACTGAGAATTGGTCCTACTACTACTACTACTACTACTACTACTACTACTACTACTACCACTACTACCACACCTTTATCCCTCTTAATCCTCTTGCTCCTTGAAACCTACATTCTTTGAGAAGGGATGTCACTGTAGATAGGTGGAAGGAGAGCCCCCATTGCCATTAGCCAATATCCAGAGCTACCTGATAACTGCCTCAACTTCAGGAACCTCACAGGGTATACATAATACACTTAGCAGACACTGAAAGAACCATCTATAGCTGTGAGTTCCCTGTCGTAGGCCCTATGTTACAGAAGATTGAGAACAGAGAAGCCTGGTGGGCTAAAGGAATTTTTATTCATTAGCTTTAATTTGCAGCTTGGTTAAATCCATGCCTTCATCATTATGGTAAAACAGATCCTGTATGGACAGGAATTTACCTTGAGGGATGAGGATTTAGTTTAGTGGTGTTAGCACTTGTTTTGTAAGTGCAAGGTCATGAATGAGTTCAATCCCCGGTACTGGAAAAAAAAAAAAGAAATTTATACTGAGTGTAAAAAGGTTTGCCAAGCATATATTATGAACAAGATTGTAGGGATGCTTGGGTATTTAAAGCTAATTCCGAGATTAATATTCTTTTTAAACCCTTTAGAAGTATACTATAGATTGAATCTCCTGGGCATTTCATTATTCATAAAAGGCCCCTGCCTAAACTAGCTTCAGAGACAGTTTTCTTTAGCTGTAAAGTGGAGTGATGATAATACTTAGTTTTAAGCATGTTTTGAGGGTTGAATCAAATTGTGTGCACACCACGCATGTGCACACCACGCGAGTGTATGTGCTTTGCTGGCCTTAGCCCAGTTAGTATAGTTAGGTTTTATGGTATGTCTAAAGTTATATATCATATAAACCACAGATATTTAATGGTTCTTTAGAGAAGGATTTTAACTTACAGAGTGTAGATTGCAGTGAACCAAGCAATCAATATTAATTATGCCAATATCTTTAAATCTCTTTTTAGGCTATTGCCATTGTGCTGGGGTTCCTCATTGTTGTGGCTTTTGCTTTAATCATTTTCTTTGCTGTGAAAACTCGAGGAAAGATGGACCGATATGATAAGTCTAATATTTTGTGGGACAAGGAACGCATTTATGATGAGCAGCCCCCCAATGTTGAAGAGTGGGTAAGTTTTAAAAAATCTCAGTCTTTTATAAGATTCCTAGGTTTCTGTACTTCAGTTTTTGGTGCTTTGTTAAACTTTATGCTTAAATTTATTGACTATGTGTTGGAAAGGTTGTTTTGGCTTTTGCACTGATTTTTATTTTTTATTTTTATTTTTGGCACTTGGGATTGTGTTCAGGACCTTGCACTTGCCACAGTGGCAGCACAACTGAGCTAAATCTCCAGCCCCTTTACACTGAATTTTAAGAGGGTGGGGGGAAAAAAAAAACGTTTAGACAAGGCCTCACTATGTAGTCAGGCTGGTGTTGAACTTACTTCATAGCCCAGGCTGGCCTCAAACTTGGAGCCTCCTCCTGCCTCAGCCTCCAGAGTACTGGGTTTATAAGCATGCATCACCACAGCTGGCTAAGATTGTTTTTGTTTTTTGGTTTTTTTTCTAGGAGTAGATTTGAGCTGGAAATATAGCTTGGTGGTTTCGAGGCCTGCCTAGCAAGTGCAAGGTCCCAGGTTCGATCCCTGGTAACCACATATCACAATGCCAGGCATGGTGACTCACACCCACCAGCAATCATTACCACACACGACAATGCTGGGCATGGTGACTCATGCCTGTCATTCCAGCACCTGGGAGGCAGAGGTAAGAGGATTGCTGAGTTTGAGGCTTGCCTGGGCTACATTGTGAGCTCAGGGCCAGCCTGAACTACAACACAAGAGCCTGTCTCAAAAAAAAAAAAAAAAAAAAGAGTAGGTCTGGACTCTGAAAAGAAAGACTTTCAAGGAAATGGTGCAGAAAGAGGCTGGACTTTGCAAAATAAAAAAAGCTGCTTTCTCTCACTTTAGTTTTTCTGCTGATTATTGTTTTTGGAGGAAATGCTGTTGCCCAGGGTGTTGTACTTGCTCAAGGGTTGCTTTGGAGTAGTTGGCAGCCTTTTAACTTCGTTATATGGATAACACCAGCCAAACCACAGTGACTAATTCTGTACTCACAGTTACCTATGCAGTATTTTAGTGAGGTAGAGAGAGTGATTAGAGAAGTTTTTATTGTTTTGGCATATAGTATTAGCCCAGCCAGGCTTCCTCTATGTTGAGATTTACTGAAAAAGCCCAGGCAGTCCCTCCAGAAATACTTTCCAAAGGAGTGCTACAGAATGGCCTTTGGAGAAGTTTGAAGTAGAAATTTGTTTCTGTTAGGATGCTGTTAGAAGCAACTTTGCAAACTGCCATCACAGGTTTCTTTGATTGGACTGATTTCTTGTCATGAAGGTCAGCCGAATCCCAGACACTGGTTCCATGAGAGTTTTGTTCTGACCAATCAGATGTGGGGGAAAGACACTGATTCTCCTAAGGGTTCCTTTAGCTCTGTAGAGCATCCTAGATGGCTGATTTTTTTGTTTTTGTTACTGTTTATTTATTTATTTATTTATTTTTTGAGACAGGGTCTCGCTTTGTATTTCAGGTTGGCCCTGAGTTCACTATGTATCTCAGGTAAGCCTCGAACTCACAGCAATCCTACTGCTTCTGCCAAGTGCTGGGATTACAGGTCTGAGCCACCACACCTGGCTCTGTGGTATGTGGTACTGATTGCTTATGGGTGTGAGTTACCATTGCCTGGCTTTACAGTGTGTGGTTACCAGGGATCAAATTTGGGACCTTGTGCTTACATGGCAAATGCCGGAACCACTGAGCTAAATCCCCAGCTCTAAATGGCTACTTTTTTTTTTTTTTTTTGCTTTTTGAAACAGGGTCTCGCGTTGTAGTTCAGGCTGGCCCTGAGCTCACTATGGTGCCCAGGCAAGCTGCTGCGAACTCAGCAATCTTCCTGTCTCTGCCTCCTGAGTGCTGGGATTACAGGCGTGAGCCACCACGTCAGGCATTGTGGTATGCGGTGTTGATTGTTGGTTGGCGTGTCTCCATGCCCAGCATTATATGTGATTACTGGAGATTGAACTCAGGTCTTTGCACTTGCAAGGCAGGCACCGGAACCACTGAGCTAACCCGCCGGCCCTCTAAATGGCTACTTTTTAAAGGAAATCTGGCGTCCTAGATGAAGTTGTATAAGGAGCAAACAACAACAACAAATATCCCAAGCCCAAATCTGTCTTAGGAAAGCAAGAATGGGCTAAGCATGGCAGTGCGTGCGTATGATCTGAGCTACTCAAGAGGCTGAGGCAGGAAGATCATAAGTTTGAGGCCAGCAAGAGCAGCTTGTTGTGTTGCTTCACATGGACTCTATTGCATCTCTCTAGTGATAAATGTTTTCTTGATGAGGCCTTGTTTCAGAATAATAAAAAAGGAGTGGAGATGTAGTTCAGTGGTAGAGTGTTTGCTTAGTGTAAGCAAGACACTGAATTTATCACCAATACCTCCTATAAAAAGAGCTGGAAAGGACTTAGTTTTTTCCATCAAAATGATGGTTACAGTGTCACTGCCTTCTGCTTGAACTCTCTTCCTTTGTTCTCCACATGGCAACGATGGTGAACCCTTTAGAGCTTTCAGTGATGACAGCCTGCTGTGGGCCATAGCTTTGCCACCACTGCCCTATGGAGTGTGGGGACATGTTTGTTTTCTTTCTTTAGCTCCAGGAAAGGCCACCGTGTACTGTGGGACAGTCCATTGTGAACTATAAAGTCTGTTTCACTCTAAATTTCTGGGTGTGTCCTTTTTTACTGGTTGCTACTGTTTGTTTGCTTAAGATTTTGACAGCTTTAAAAGTCAACTCAAGGTCGACCAGTAAACTTCAGCCTCTTGCCTGATTATACTGTTTTAGAGGTTTAGTTGATGATGTGGCAGAAGATAGCTCTGGAAATTACCGAGGTGATGGTAATACTGAAGCTGAAGGGACTAATGGATCCTTTTCTTTTCTCTTGTGTTTGGTGGTACTGGGGATTGATCCCAGAGCTCTTGAGGAAGTGGATAAAGCCTAACTTGACTTAAATATTGTATAAGGTATAATTAAATGAAACCATCCTATAGTACTTGATAAATATGTATAATTTTTATTTTTTTATATATCAGGTGAAAAGTTGATTTTTTCAATAGGTAGCATGTTTACTGAACTTCCATTTGGAATCCTTGTAAACCTGCTAGTGCATGTGTTGCTTCCCAAGGACTCCATTGCATCTCTCCAGTGATGTTTTCATTGTGTAAAACTTGAAGAATAATCTTCTGGAGATCAAATCAGATACATAACTTTCCCCAAAATGTTTTATGTGATTTCGTTTCTTTTTTTTTGAGACAGGGTTTCGCTTTGTAGCTCAGGCTGGCCCTGAGCTTACTGTGTAGCCCAGGCAAGCCTCGAGCTCAGCAATCCTCCTGCCTCTGCCTCCTGAGTGCTGAGATTACAGGTGAGAGCCACCACTCTGGGCATTGTGGTATGAGGTACTGATTGCTGGTGGGCATGGGTTGCCACTTGCAATATTGTTGTATGTGGTTACTGGGGATTGAACCAGGCACCTTGCGCTTGCTAGGCAGGCGCTGGAACCACTGAACTAACTCTCCAGCCCTTTTTTTCTTTTTTTAAAACAAGGTCTCGCTATGTAGTTCAGCCTGGCCTTGAACTCACTTTATAGTCCAAACTGACCTACAATTCACTTGCCTCAGCCTCCTGAGTGCTGGAATTACAGGTGTGTGTCTCAACACTTGGCTTTGTGATTCTTTTGTTTGTTTTTGCAGTGCCAGCAGTCAAACTCAGGACCTTGCACTTGGTAGGCAGGCACAGTGCCACTGAGCTACATCCTCTGCTCCTATCTTTGTGATTCTTAACCGTATTGCAAATTCCTTTTTTGTTGTTGTTTGTAGTACTGGGGATTAAACCTAGGGACAGTTTTCTACTAAACTACATCCTTAGCCCTAAATATTTATTTTAATTTTGCAACAGGGTCTTGGTAAATATCTTAGGCTGGTTTGAAGAGTTTGTAATCCTTTTGCCTCAGCCTCCTTGACTTCCTAGGATTACAGGCTCATACCAAGTCCCTGAGTAAATTCCTCATTTATTTTCCCCTCCCTTCAGTTTCTTAAGAAAAGGCAATTTGAAAGTGATTGGGAGATGTTTTTAGCTACAGGTTTTGCTTTCCTTCTGTTCTCTCTTAGCTTAAGTATATGTTGCTGATTCAAGTACCGCATTCCTGTTCTTTTCTCAGCCAGTCTCACCACCAAGTAAGGCCTGTTTCTGTGTTCCTCTGCTCTTCCTCAAGTAGGTCTTCTGTCCCTGGGGTTGCCACAGGGGTGACATGATCTTACACCTGGTGCCAGACAATGGGGTCATCACTGAGTTTTCTTCCTTTGGGTCATTAGAAGTTAGTGTATCTAAAAAGTCTAGCTTTAACTACTTGTGTAGAGTGAAGGTTAAAGCTTGGGTTCTGCATGCTTGAGGCCCTGGGTTCAGTTGTCTCCAATACCTGAAAAAAATTGGGTTTTACTTTGGAGAATTAAGAAAAGAGATTGTCCATGTAGCTAATAATGGTTGGCTGCAGGAATATGAAACTGGGCACTGTAGCAGGTGACTCAATATTAGTTTACTCTCTCCCTAAAAATTGAGGTAGGTCTAGAAATGTATTATTACCGTATAAAATCTCACTGCCTTTCTTGGCCCCAGGAACAAAATGGTAGACCAGGAAGCCCTGGCCCCAGAAACGAAATAGTGGGCCAGGAGGCCTCGCCCCTAGAATCACAATAGTAGGCCAAGAAATCCTGCCCCAGAAACAAAATGGCAGGGCAGGAAGCCATGCCATCAGGGACAACAGGGCAGGTCTGAGGCCATGGCACCAGGGACAGAATGACCAACGTGGAGGCCATGCCATCAGGGACAAGAGGGCTGTGCCTGAGTGCTGTGCCATCAGTCAAGCTTTATTATTTTTTCCTGAATTTTTAGATTATTTTGCAAACTGTTTGATATTCCTTATACCTTTGGCACCTCTCTTCCAAGAAGGTGTAATATTGCCATAAAGCTTTAAGTTTTAGGGGGTCTAGAAGGGGCATGAGAGCCAAATCAAGAAGGCTCAAGGGCTGGAATGTGGGGCTTAACGGGGCTGCAATCCTGTGGGGACTTTCTGGTGTTACTCAAATCTCTGTCCAGCAACTCTAATACAGAAGTACTAGCCAGTGAACAAAGCTTAGGAGACTTCTTTTAAGCCTGTAGTCAGTAAAGTGTAACTAGTGGATCCCAAGGGTAATACTATTAGATAGGTGGGATGGGGGAGGACTATAGAACATCTGATGGCAGAAAAGATGAACTAACAGGAGTGGACCAAAGTCTGGTTGGCACCAAAAGCCAAAAGTACCAATCTGCTGGTTTTGGCCCTGAACCGTGGTGTGAGAAGTACCCAGGGAGAGAAAGAATTTTCTCCAAATGCATCCAATTTTTTTTTCTCAGTACTGGGGATCAAACTCGGGCCCTTGTGTGTCCAAGGTTGGTGCAGTACCACTTGAGCTAAATCCCCAGCCCCACATCTAATAATTTTTATCCCAGTACATAACTTCTTGCACACAGAAGTGGTGTTCAAAGGAAATGTAAGATAACTGACAGATAAGAAAAATGTTAGGAGTCTTTTGAAAGCTCAGGGAAGAAAGAGGGACCCAGCGTTGAGAGGCAAAGTCGGCAGCCTGATACCTAGGCGCTTTACACAGGTAAGAATAGCCTGTGTCTAGGCTCGCCTGGGCTACACAGTGAGTTTAGAGCCAGCCTGAACTACAAAGTGAGACCCTGTCTCAAAAAAAAAAAAAAAGTATAGCCTGTGTCTATTTCAAAGGTTAATCTTTGTCTTCCTCCCACAAGGAAGTTACCACCATCATTAATTCTGAAACTGGCTTCAAGCAGACAGGTGAACTAATTTTAAACTAACCAAGTGAACAGATGAACTAATTCCAAACCAAACAAGCAAACAGACAAACTAATTCCAAACCAAACAAGCTTCCCTTATTTAATGGCCTCAAGCTGCCAACAAAGACATAAGCTTGTGGAGGCTGATCAGGCCCCCTTCTACTCATTTGGGGGTTCTTTCCTATACTGGCCAAGATAAGCAGTATATCCTTGGTCTTTGTGGGCTCAGCAACTTCATGGGGGGAATGCCAGTCACCCTCAGTTCCCAGGGGTCTCAGGTAAAAACCTGAGGGCATGTCTTCCAGTGTGACCCAGGGGGAAACCACTGTCCTCTCCAGACTGGGTTCAATTGATGGTTAGTAGACCAGTGCAGTAATTAGATCCCAGACAAGCCCCCATAAATACATTGCAGAAACTGAAATCAAACAGTTAGATTCTAAATTGTGGCTCATTTAGTCTAACCTGAAAGAACTGCAGGCAAAATTCCACAAAGGCAAAGTAAAAGAAATTTTTCAACCCTAGCACGTCCTGTGCTTGGGCACTGAGGTGACTCCCCCCATTTTCTTCTAAAATGGAGTTAGTAATCCCCAATTTATGGGTGGGATTACAAAAATAGGGCATTTGGCATCTTTCATTGGTTATAAATTTTGGTAGACAGGTCCTGCAAATTCATTGGCTCATTTAACAGTTCAAGTGGCATACTCGGTTAGTTTCACAGTCATTTGAGATACAGCTACATGAGGGGAGGGCAGAAGCAACAGATCTGTTTACAGACAGATACATTCTTGAGTTGTCTCTAGAAAGTCCAGGCAAATATTTGCATGCTTCTTGGTAAACATCCTACAAGAAGGCCAGCTTCAACTGCAGGGAAATGATTTTCTCTTTCATAATGACCTCCATTTCTACTTCCGTTGTTACACATGGTGGAATTTCATGCTTTGTATGATTAATTTTCTGATGTGTATACAAACCACATGTTATCTGTTCATCAGTTGATGAACACTTGGTCTGTTTCCATTTCTTCGCTGTTGTGAATAGTACTGCTATTAAACACAGTAGTGTAGATATCTCTGCAATAGACTAAGATCCTTTCCTTTGACATCTGGTAGTGGGATTGCTGGATCATATGGTAGTTGTATTTGTTATTTTTTTTAGGATCCTTCATATTCATTTCCATAATAGTTCTACTATTTTACATTCCAACCAACATATGCAGGGCCTTCTTTGCCAGTTTTCACTAGCACTCTTAGTGTCTACCAGTTGCTTTATTTGCTTGTTTTGAGATAGGGTCTTGCTATGTAGTTTAGACTGGTCCTAGTTCACTATGTAGCTCAAACTGGCCTGGAACTCAGGACACTTCTGCCTCAGCCTCGCAAGTACTGGGATTAGAGACCTGTACTACCATGCCTATCTCTCAGTTGCCATGTTTTTGAAGGGTCTACGGCACTAATGGCAAATATTTTAGAGCTTTCAGTGATACAGACTGTGGCCTATGTGCCATAGGTTTACTGCTCTGTAGGTTCTTCTTGTTCATGTCTTGTGAATCTGCTTATCTTTCAACATTCTTTCCTGGTGGGTGACATCTGTCTTTAATTTTTTGTTAATCTGGTGAATAAAAGTTGAGTTGCATTTACAAACTTTTTTTTTTTTTTTTGTGGTAACTGGGATTGAACTTGGGCCCTTCTGCTTGAAAGGTAGGCATAGGACCACTTGAGCCAAATCCCCAGCCCTCATTAAGAAACATTTATCATTAAGCATATTTATCTGCTATTTGTATTTCTAATCACTTGAATGTATAGTATATGTATTTTCATTTGGATCATACACTGTTACTGGGGTTTTACTGTTACGAATATTACTATTTTGTCTTACATGTTACCAAATTTTTTCTCAGATATTAAGGTCACTTTGTTTACAGTGTTGCATTTTCTTTTTATTTTATTAATCAAAAGAAAAGATAGCTTAATTATAAGGTTTCAGTCAATAATAAGGAGGGCCGGAGATTTAGCTCAGTGGTTCCAACGCTGCCTGCCTCGCAAACGCAAAGTCATAATCATAATCACATACCACAGTGCCGGCCGTGTTGGCTCACACCTGTAATCCCAGCACTCGGGAGGCAGAGACAGGAGGATTGCTGAGTTCGAGGCTTGCCTGGGCTACATAGTGAGCTCAGGGCCAGCCTGAACTACAAAGTGAGACCCTGTCTAAAAAAAAAAAATCACCAGTGCGGATAGTACCTCAATACTTGAACAAAACTGGGGGAGTTCTGAGAGGGCAGTTGGTTGGGTCCTGCTGGGTAGAATTCTGGCATGCAGTTCCCCTAGTCTGCCAAAGTTTGATTTTCCCTTCTAGTTTATATATCATGTTACACAAAGATGTCCTCATGCCAATAAAGAGTATGTGTCTTAGAAGGAGTCTTCTCTTGGCTCAGCTAGGAGCCGGGACAGAGTTCTTGTACCATACTTCAGGTTAAGGTATTTATTCTCACAAGGAAAGACTTTTGGAGAGTAGCCAGTCCTCCTTGAGCCCAGTACATACAGAGGTCACACAAATCTGAGTACCTCTTTCTATGCTCCCATCCCCTCTAGATAGGCAAACCTATTAGAGCTTGCTGGTGTGGCATACTTGCTGTAGGCTTATTAACTTTGTCTTAGAGAAGCTGAGTTGTTAACAATCACTGCTTTGGCATTATTTTCCAAGAACTCTTGTAAAGGATTTTTTGGGAGCCTCTTTCCACATTGTGACATGTGAGGACACAACTAGAAGTCACATCTGTGAAGAGTGGGTACTCAACAGACATGTAATCTGCTAGGGCCTTGATTGGGAAATTTTCAGGCTCCAGAGGTATAGACCATAAATTTCTAGGAAATATTTCAAGGTACTCTAAAAGCATGGATATAAACTGATTTATGATATAAAGTGGAATAAAGAATAGACATGAATAGCCGGGTGTGGTGGCTCACGCCTGTAATCCCAGCACTCGGGAGGCAGAGGCAGGAGGATTGCTGAGTTCGAGGCTTGCCTGGGCTACATAGTGAGCTCAGAGCCAGCCTGAACTACAAAGCGAGACCCTGTCTCAAAAAAAAAAAAAAAGAATAGACATGAATATAAAATTTAAAGAGGCACAGAGAGAAGTCCAGGAGATTTCCCAGATCAATCCCATGCAATCAGGGTACACCACCTCCACAAGGATTCCCTCACTGACTCCCTAAACTATACATGCTTGGGGTTTTCCTGAAGATTTAATCTCATAAACCTCACCAATTATTTAATCCATCTAGGTTATAAATGCCAAGCATCCTGTCTTACTTTCTCATTGCTGAGACATAATACCCAGTACACTCAAGCTAGGAGTGTAGAAAACGTTTATTTTTGCTCACAGTTTGTAGAAGTTTCATTCCATAGCCAGCTGACTCCAGGGAAGGGTGGCATGGAGGAGCAATAGTGTGTGGCATGTCAGGCAGGAAGCAGCAAAGCAACAACGCTGAATCTCCCTTTCCCTTTTATCCCACTCAGGCTACAAGCCTATTGGATGCTACCACACCTGGTATCCACACCCAGAACTATGCCAAACCAGAGGACTAATTTATTACATTCTCTTAATCCATATTCACCCTGCCTACAAAAAGCCCCATCTATGAGCACAGAAGGCTTGGGGGAACATCTAGACACAAGCCACAATGCATTTATTTTCACTTGGTGTCTTGGCAACTGTCTTCCATCCTGAAGGAGTCCTTATGAGAATAAAAACATTCCTATAACTCAAGAGCTCCTAGTAGGTTTGAGCTTTTTGGAAAGAACCATGATCAAAGACCAAACCAAAAACAAAAGAAGCTCCTAATATCCCATCATTCAACAAGTTATGATAAGAATTTCTGTTGTAGGACCTGGGGGCAAATATACATTTTATTCTGGATAATAACCTATAATGTGGAAAAACAGTAAATTTATTGTTTGAACAGTTATTTAAATAAGTGACATGTGACAAAGACCAGTTTTGTCACTGTCAGAAGCTACAGTGATGATGGTCACAATGTCTAAATCATGTCTATAATATTTTGTTTTGGCAGCATTAGCAAAATAATACACTATATTTTGTTGGACTATGCTTAGTACTTTATGGTTTTTCAAATAAATATTTAATTAACCAAAATATATTGGAATAGTATTTAACTTACAAATAAAAAGTAAAAAATTTTGAGGCAAACTGTTCTATTCATCGATCTTAACTATAACCCTAACCTACCTGCCAACCTGAACTAGAAAACTATCCCTAAACCTGACCTGAACCCAACCATGAATACTCACCCCAGTTCTCACCCTGTAACCCTGTAACCCTCACCCCATACTTGAGCCTAACACTCATTCCCACCTTTGTTCCTAGACCCTACTCTAGCTCTAACTGTAATTCCTAATCCTAACCCTGTACTGCCCTAATCTAGTCTAATTCTAAACCTCACCTGAGCTCTTAACATTAATCCTAACCCTTACCCTAACCTAGCACTAAGCCTACCCCCAAACCTAACTAATAGTAAGGAGCTACCATTTATTGTGGAAACTCAGCCCATCCAAAACCATTTATTGTGGAAACTCACCCCAGCCGGGACTTCAGATGCCCAAGCCGTGGCTAGCCAACGGCATAGTTCTCTTACACAGAGGATGGCCGCATTCTTCCAGGGGGGCAGAAACATCCATGCTGCTCTTGAAGTAGTCTGGCCTCTAGGAGATAAAGATATACAGTGTTCTGGCACTGCTCTTGCTGGGTTCCCCCTTCCAGCCAACGCCCCACCTCTGCCTGCCAGGGATCGGTTTCTGTGATAAAGCTGGTTTCCTCTTTCACTGGCACTTTCTGAACCCCAAGCTGCTCCCAGCTCAGGAGCTCAAAGGCAACGCACAGTGCAGGGACTGTCCTTGAAAGGGACTAGGGAGGCTGGCAGTTGGTGTGTTCAGATGGGCAGAAGTGGTGTGTACATGGGCAGAGGGCGCTGAAGGCAGCTCATCCACATGTGATCAGGGCCTTCCCAGGGATAAAAGTGGTCATGGCTCCACTCACCCACCGTGGCCCTCCAGCTCCAAAAGCACTGTACTCACTGGTTCAGAGTCTGCACCCTGTCTCTCTGTTACCCTGCTTCAGGGATCTGCCTGCACTAGACCACTCAGCAGCTGTGTACCTGGTCCTGGTAATGGCAGGAGTCTGCCTGGTTGAGGAGGGGCTGCTCTGCATCTCCCAGCACAGGAAGCTGTGATCAGGAGGGAGAGGACCCCATCACCCACGGAACAGGCTCAAAGGAGGAGGGCTTGGCCTAAGGTTGCTGAACACAGCCTTCATTTGCACAGTGCTGGGACCCACCTAGTGCAGCTCCATTCGGTGACTCAGAGTGGTCTTTGCAGGGAACCCGGGGGAGTCAGAGCAAGTTTCCAAGAGAAGCCTCTGAGCTGTACCCGCAGTGTCAGCAGGAATTCCTCAGGTGAGCACATCAAGGAGCAGCATTCCAGGTCTGGAGACAGATGTGTCTACAGAGGCCTGGAGGTGGAGGACTGCACACTTCTTACCTCAGGCATGAGATGCAGTGACCACACTCCATAGCTGGGGGCAGGCACACAGCCTTACTGAGTCTCCCAGCCTTGCCCCAAATTTGTCATGCTCCTGCCTCAGCCTCCTGAGTAATTGGGATTAAGGGTGTGTACTACCAACACCCACCATTAGTCACTTTTTTTTTTTTGACACAGTCTTGCTATGTAGTTCAGGTTGGCCTTGCATTTGTTAGTGGTTCTCCTACTGTAGCCTCTTGAGTGCTGGGATTACAGGCATATTTCACTGCATTTGGGTAGTGCATTATTTTTCTAATTTCCTTTCTAGGTTCTCAGAGATTATTTACCCAACTAATCTGCTTATAACATTTGGTTACCTTGTGTTTGTTTCTACTGATTTTCTCCTTGAGTAGAGATTATGTTTTCCTATTTCTTTGCATGTATAGTTATTTTGAATTTTATCATGAATACTATAAATTGGATATTACCATCATTATGAACACTTACATTTTTGGAAGACTAAGGGTTTTCTTTTTTTTAAATTGATTTTATAGGTACATTTTATATACATGTTATGGTCATAATTGACACTGAGAATTTATACCAAAGACTGAGTTTTATTATGTGCCTAATTGCTTTTCTAGATTCATAAAACAATTTCTGTATTCACTGCAGCAGTCAATATCTTACTACTATTTCTTTAAGCTTCCAGAGGCCTATTTATTTATTTATTTATTTATCTATCTATCTATCTATCTATTTTTTTTTTTTGAGACAGTGTCTTGCTTTGTAGTTCGGGCTGGCTCTGGGCTTACTATGTAGCCTAGGCAAGCTTTGAACTCAGCAATTCTCCTGTCTCTGCCTCCTGAGTGCTGGGATTACTGGCGTGAGCCACCACGCCCGGCATTGTGGTATGTGGTATTGATTGCTGGTGGGCGTGAGACTCCACGCCCAGCATTGTATGTGGTTTCTGGGATTGAACTCAGGACCTTGTACTTCCGAAGCAGGTGCAGGAACCACTGAGCTAACCCTCTGGCCCTTTATTTATTTTTTTAGTTTTTTGAGATGGTCTCACTTTGTGGTCCAGCCTGACCCTGAACTCACTATGACCTTGACCTTGTGGCAATCCTCCTGCCTGTGCTCCCCACGTGCTGAGATTGCAAGCCTGAGACACCACACCTGGCCCAGAGGCCATTTTAATTAAACCCTCTGAGGTGAACTATGTGTAGTTTAGTTATCTATCGGTAATTTTGGTAGGTATTGTAAGAGAATTTTGGAGTTTATATTCTTTGGCTTCTGTCTTCCAAGAGTTTTCAGCTTATCCCAAAATTTGTAATTGTCTTCTTAGCTCCAAACTTTACTCTCTCCATCATGAATCTGTAGAGCATCAGCCTTCACTTCCTTGAGTTGTGAGTAAACTGGTGAGACCTCCCAGGTAAAATGCAAAAATTTGGGAAATAGTCTGCCCTTGCAGATGTCCTGAAATCCAGTTCCTTTCTTGTTCCAATTATCCAGTTCATGGATGGCTATGCTATTAATTTGGTATAGACTTTATATTTTTTTCAGTAATGTTCACTAGTTAAGTCATTTGCCACAGAGACCTTGCTACTTCTTTTTTTTTTTTTGAGACAGGGTCTTGCTTTGTAGTTCAGGCTGGCTTTGAGCTTAATACGTAGTCCAGGCAAGTCTCAAACTCAAAGCAGTCCTCCTGCCTCTGCCTCCCAAATGCTGGGATTACAGGCACGAGTCACCATGCCCAGCATTATGGTATGCAGTTCCTGGGGACTGAATTTGGGACCTTGCAGACACCGGAACCACTGAGCTAAATCCCTGGCCTGAGACCTTGCTACTTTTAAGCTATTTGTATTGTAAAGATCTATCTTCTGTGTTCATCTTTCCTTTCTGTATTATGGTCACATATTCTCTGTCCTGGACTAATTTTTAAAATTCTTCACATGTCTTAGGTTTTACAATGTAGGTTAAGATTTTTGAGAAGGGGCCGGAGGGTTAGCTCAGTGGTTCCGGTGCCTGCCTCGCAAGCGCAAGGTCCTGAGTTCGATCCCCGGTAACCACATATAATGCTGGGTGTGGAGACACGCCCACCAACAATCAACACCGCATACCACAATGCCAGGCATGGTGGCTCACGCCTTAATCCCAGCACCCAGGAGGCAGAGGCAGAAGACTTGCTGAGTTCGAGGCTTTCCTGGCCTCCATAGTGAGCTCAGGGCCAGCCTGAACTACAAAAGCGAAACCCTGTCTCAGAAAGCAAAAAAAAAAAAAAAAAAAGATTTTCGAGAAGTAAAGTCATATAGAACAGAAATACACAACTAATAGCCTAGTTGGCAGATTTATCCTTTCTGTTTCTCTAAGGTTCATGAGCGTAAATTTTTCTTATTCTTATGATCTTTTTGGTTTCATCTCTCCCTACCCTCCCCACTGTCAAAAGTAGATGAACTGGGGCCGGAGATTTAGCTCAGTGGTTCCGGCACCTGCCTGGCAAGTGCAAGGTCCTGAGTTTGATTCTGGTAACCACATACAACACTGCTGGGCGTGGTGACTCACACCCACTAGCAATCAGTACCACATACCACGGTGCCGGGTGTGGTGGCTCACGCCTGTAATCCCAGCACTCGGGAGGCAGAGACAGGAGATTGCCAAGTTCGAGGCTTGCCTGGGCTACATAGTGAGCTCAGGGCCAGCCTAAACTACAAAGCATGACTCTGTCTTACATACACACAAAAATAGATGAACTAGATAAAAAAAATCAACTGAAAAATGAAGTTGAGCCAAACCTTTAAACAAATGGACATGACAAATATCTACAGTGTTCCACTCAACAACCATAGAATACACCTTCTTCTCAGAAGCAAATGGGACTTTTTCCAAAATAGATCACATTCCACCCCATAAAGCATGCTTAAGTAAAAGCAGAAAAATCAAAATTATACCATGCATATCATCAGATTATAGTGCAGTGAACCTGGATATCAATGGCAAAAGAGAACACAGAAATTATTAAAAATAATACCCTCTGGAATAAGCAGTGGGTCACAGAAGAAATCAAGAAAGAATTTAGCTCATAGAAACAAACAGTAAAGCCAGGATAACATTCTAGAATGTATGGAATGCAGTGAAACTTCCTAGGAGAAAAGTTTGTAGCTGTGAGTTTGCACATGAAAAAACAGAATGAGTTCAAAGAAAAAACCTAATAGTGTATCTCACAAGGGTACAGATCTCACAATCCAAATCCAAGGGAATACCAAGAAGGAAATTATATAAATTAAAGCAGAAATTAATGAAATTGAGACTAAAATAATATAAAGAATCAGTATATCAAATAGCTGGTTCTTTAAAAAGAATAACAAAGTTGACAAGCCCCTAGCCAAAGGAAAGCAAAAACCCTAACCATGCAATTAGGAAAAAAAACAAAGGCAAAATCACAACAGACTCTGCTGAAATCCGAAAGACCATTAGTTACAAGAACAATCTCCATGATACTCAGCCTTGTGCCTTGGTCAGTGGCCCACACTGCCCTGGGCACAGCAGCGCTGAGGGCCCACACAGACACCGAACTGGCCCTCATTGGGTACATCAGTGTTGCTTTTTCTCTTCTCAAGCCATTTGACTGAAGTATGATTAACAGTGTCCTCATTTTTTTATGTTCTTAGATTTTGCCTTCTTTGTCTTTCGTATTACTTTGTTTCATATTCCTGTTGTTCTGGGTAATCTCATACACCTTCAGAGGTTCTGTGCTGTAGTTTCTACCATACTCGTCCATAGTTTATAGCTACATAGTTAAGGCAGGCCTCTTAACTTGCAGTCTCCCTGCCTCAGCCTCCCCAGTGTTGGATAGGGGTGTGCACTGTATCTGTCATAAGTGTTTCTCAGGAAGCACCTTACCACTGAGCTGCATCGTTGTCTGGTTTCCTGTTGATAGGAATTTAATTTGGGTAATTAAAAACGGCATTGCTAAGAACCATTTGAAGTTACTTACACTTGTGCAAGTTTCTCTTGGGTATGCATCTAAGAGTGCAACTCCTAGGATGTAGACTTTGTGAATATACATCTTACAATGCCGAATTATTTCTTATAGTTTACCCATCTGTCTCACTAGCAACTCTTGGTATTGCTAGATTTTATAATGTTCGCCAGTAGAACATAAAGTGTATCACTTGTCTTGGTTTGCCATGTCCTGTGGCCTAATAGAGCTATTCTTCTACTTTTTGTCACTGGCTGAGGTGACAAAACACTGGCAGAACTCAACTAATTTCCCTGTTTCTTTTGTAATAGTAAAGATTGACCCTTAAGGAGCTCCAAGCTCCATGATTAGTCCTTCAAAAAGTAAATTTTAGGGGCCGGAGGGTTAGCTCAGTGGTTCCGGCGCCTGCCTCGCAAGCATAAGGACCTGAGTTTGATCCCCGGTTACCACATATAATGCTGGGCGTGGTGGCTCACGCCTGTAATCCCAGCACTCGGGAGGCAGAGACAGGAGGATTGCTGAGTTCGTGGCGGCTTGCCTGGGCACCATAGTGAGCTCAGGGCCAGCCTGAACTACAAAGCAAGACAGACCCTGTCTCCAAAAAGCAAAAAAAAAAAAAAAAAGTAAATTTTAAACTGTACTGAGAAAGGAATTCAGAGGTACCTAACCACTGAGCTGCATCCTAGCCCCTTTTTGAGACAGGGTCCAGTCAGCCCTGAACTAGCAATCTTCCTGCCCCAGCCTATAGGGATGTGCCACTATGCCAGGCCAGTTTCTCTGTTACCTTGATTCTTGTAAGAGTTTGATGGGTAAAAGTCAGCACTTATAAGGTGTAATTCTGAGGTAGCAGGGCACTATCTGTTTTTTCACAAATGACTAGTCATTATAGATTTGACAAGTCCTGGTGCCTTCCCCTGACCAGCTGGAAGTAGATACGTTCCTTTCCTTCCTGTTCCTTGTAATTTGAGGTGCTTTCATTGCTGAGAATCAAGTAATCCATCCTTATGACAAGAGTAAAACCCTAGCTGGCCTGGTGGCTCACGCTTGTAATCCCAGCACTCGGGGAGGCAGAGGCAGGAGGATTGCTGGGTTTGAGGCTTGCTTGAACTACCTAGTGAGCTCAGGGCCAGCCTAAACTACAAAGCGAGACCCTGTCTCAAAAAAAAAAAGTAAAACCCTAAACTGGGTGCAGGGAGGCACCTGTAGTCCAGGCAAGAGGCTTGCTTGAGACCAGGAGTTCAAGTCCAGCCTGGACAACATAGCAAGACTTGTCTCAAAAGCAAAAAAAAAAATGTAACTGGGCATAGTGCTGCACTCTTGTAATCCTAGCATTCTGAAGAATGCGGAAGCAGGAGAATCACTGTGAGTTCAGTGCTAGTCTGGGCTATGTAGTGAGCTCAAGGTCACCCTGAACTACACAGTTAGACTCTTGTCTGTAGGAGGAAAAAAAAAAAAAAAAAGAGGCATAGAAACCCTCAATAATTGTTCAGACTGAGTCAACCTCCTCATTATTGCCCTGGGTTATTTTACTATACACAGGCCAGAAAACCCAGCCCCACAGAGTTTGGGCATCAGTATAAGCCAAAGGACACCTTCCTTGCAGGTTCAGTTTTCAGGTAGACCAGTGAGACTGTTTGTGCTTCATTTTTTTCATGCTTGATGTGTAATGTTGGCCCATCTACTTTCTAATAGAAGCAATGTATTAGGGAGTTGGAATACCAGCGTTTGAATTCCAGCTGCCTTGCTTTTGTTATAAACTTTAGGCAAAGAATTCCGATGTTCTTAAGCACTATATAAAGGAGGTTTGGTTGGAGGGTGCCAGGTACTGGTGTAAAAGCACCAAGACCAATACTTACTGGAATACTTAACACCTTTAGACCTTAGTTTCCTTGTCTATAAAATTAGGCAATATTGTTTTGCTGTCTCTCAAGACTGATCTAAAATTCATCTGAGAAAATGCATGATGCTGATAAAAGTGGTTTTATCTGTTAGAAAACTAAGATTAGAGGTCCCATTTGACCCTGCTATTCCTCTGCTAGGAATATACTGGAAAAAATTAAAAGAATCCTATCATTGGGCTGGAGGATTAGCTCAGTGGTTCCAGTGCCTGCTTTGCAGGCACAAGGTCCTGAGTTCGATCTGTGGTAACCACATACAATGCTGGGTGTGGAGACTCAGGCCCACCAGCCATCAATACCACATACCACAATGCCGGGCATGGTGGCTCACGCCTGTCATCCCAGCACTCGGGAGGCAGAGGCAGGAGGATTGCTGATTTCAAGGCTTGCCTGGACTACATAGTGAGCTCAGGGCCAGCCTGAACTACAAAGTGAGACCCTGTCTCAAAAAAAAAAAAAAGTATCATATCATAGAGACATATGTGCACCCATGTTCATAGCAGCTCAGTTTGTGATACCTAAGTCTTAGAAACAACCCAAATGCCCATCAACTGGAGACTGGATAAAAAAGATGTGGTTTTTGGGCCGGAGGGTTAGCTCAGTGGTTCCAGCGCCTGCCTCGCAAGCGCAAGGTCCTGAGTTCAATCCCCGGTAACCACATATAATGCTGGGCATGGAGACTCACACCCACCAGCCATCAATACCACATACCACATACCACAGTGCCAGGCTCATGCCTGTCATCCCAGCACTCGGGAGGCAGAGACAGGAGGATTGCTGAGTTCGCGGCGGCTCGCCTGGGCACCATAGTGAGCTCAGGGCCAGCCTGAACTACAAAGTGAGACCCTGTCTCAAAAAAAAAATTTTTTTTAAATGGAGTATTACTCTGCCATAAAGAATGATAAATTTGAGTCATTTATATTCAAAATGGACACACCTTGAAGACACACTAATAAGTGAAATAAATAGGTCACAGGTATGTAAATACTGTATCTTTTCTCTGGTGATTATCTATAGATGTAAATGAGTTCCAGAATATATGATAGATTTTGTGAAATCAAAGGGAAAGAGATAGGGGAAAGTAATGAGGGGAAGGAGTAAATATGATTACAAAAAGAAGAAGAAAGCATATGTATATAGGGTTGGGGGTTGTAGGGTGGGTAGGGATACGGGCAAAAAAGAATTAATTTGTGTCATATACTGGTACAGATTTCTCATTGTTGAGTGTGATTGTGAGGTGTATATAAAATGTACAATAAACAATTCAGTTTTTTTTTAAGTGGTTTTATCTGACAGTGATACTAAAAGGAAAACAGGAGAAAAGAATTCTGATGGTGCATAAATGAGCATTCCTCTAGTTACAGGAGACAAATTTGCTTATGTAAAAGGATGCATTTATTTGCAAGTACTCTTACAATCCCAGAAAGAGTTGAAAGGGCTTAGAGGAAAGTGACATGGTTATGTGTCAGCCACCACTAAAATCAGGGACTTAAAGGCCTTTGGGACTTTCTTTCTCACCTCTACTTTTCTGCCTGGATAGGCTCTGTTTTCTCTCTGAGAACATAGGCAGAATGACCAGGGCTGCTGGGGTTGTTTTTTCTTTCACTTTTTTGGCTAATGTTTCTGCCCTTCTGGAAGGGTAGAATGGTCTGAACAGCCTCAGTTGTCTGTAGCCATGAGAGCTCTTGGGGTTTTCATATCACTCCTTTATCTAAAATCAGTTTAGGAAAGACTCTTTCTGAGTAAGCCTAGGGCAGGTGACATCTTATCCTAACCTGCTGTGGCAGAAGCAGTCGCCCTTCTGTACTGTGGCACGTGGCATTCCAGAGTTTCTGTGCGGCATGAGGAGGTGGCTTCTAGAGAAAAATGCTGTATGCACAATCTGTATGGTAAATATGCTGTGTGATGTATTACAGTTAATTGTCCCCTTGCTTTTGATGTTTGTGGTTGATCTAACTAGATTTACATTGAAGGTGCAATTGAATAACCTGGGATGAGTTTCTGAGCAGTTTCGAATGTGTCTGCTGGCTTCCTGCATAGAGGTTACCTTATTGCTCAGTCCCTCTCTGCCTCTTCACAAAGGTGAGGACTGTGATCTGAGGAGTGACCAGTTCCCGAGCTGTTCTTTTGAGTTCATGACGTGAGTGATTCATGTCTATATTTTTTCTTTTTTGGAGATAGGGTCTTGTTTTGTAGTTCAGGCTGGTCCTGAACTCACTATGGTGCCCAGGCAAGCCGCTGCGAACTCAGCAATCCTCCTGTCTCTACCTCCCGAGTTCTGGGATTACAGGCGTGAGACACCACGTCAGGCATTGTGGTATGCAGTGTTGATTGTTGGTGGGCGTGTCTCCACGCCCAGCATTATATGTGGTTACCAGGGATCAAACTCAAGTCCTTGCACTTGCGAGGCAGGCGCCGGAACCACTGAGCTAACCCTCTGGCCCGTGTCTATATTTCTGTTTGAATCTCTACACCTCACCTGCAGTTTTAGATAGTTATAAATATGTGGAAACATAGATATTCACTTTCTTTAGAGTAAATATTTATACCTGGAGCCTGGCTCTGGGAAAGCATACACCTCTATAGTAAACATTCAGGGATGATTGTAAAACTTAATGATTAAGATTATTTTTTTGTTGCTGGGTGTCGTGGCTCACGCCTATAATCCCAGCACTCGGCAGAGACAGGAGGATTGCTGAGTTTGAGGCTTGCCTGGGCTGCATAGTGAGCTCAGTGCCAGCCTGAACTACAAAGTGAGACCCTGTCTCAAAAAAAAAAAAAAAAAAAAGATTATTTTTTGTTGATCAGTAACAGAAAATAAAGAGCTTCAGTTTCAAGTGCTCCTAGTTTCATTTTGGTAGAGCAAAAAGAAGAATCTGCTTGGTGTAGAATCTGCTCAGGGAAGTGGTACAGGCCTGCAATTCTGGCTTCTTGAGAGGCTGATGTAGGAGAATTGTAAGTTCAAGGCCAATCTGGGCAAGGCTGTCTCAAGAAATGAGAGGGCTGGGTGCTAGACTGGTAGTGTGCTCTGGGTTTGACCCATCAGGACCACAGTTGGGAGGAATCAAAACAAGAAAACCCTAGAGGTAAGGAGAGTCCCTCTTGAGCAGTCTGGCCCTGGGTTATTTGGGGTCAGCCTAGCATAACTTTGGGTATTTGATTTTGAGGAAGGCTTTACTTTGCCTCAATGTGGTTTTTTGTTTGTTTGGTTTTTTTTGATTTTTTTTTTTTTTGAGACAGGGTCTCACTTTGTAGTTCAGGGTGACCCTCAGCTCACTATGCAGCCCAGGCAAGCCTCGAACTCAGCAATCCTCCTGTCTCTGCCTCCTGAGTGCTGGGATTACAGGCGTGAGCCACCATGCCCGGCACCCAATGTGTTTTTATCTGTTTACTTAATACATTACTTTCTGTAAATGGGAAAATAAAAGCTCCATCCACAGATACGCTGATACTGTAATAATTTAAGAGCAGGCCAACATGGGTAGGGTGGCACAAGTGTGTAATCTCAGCACCATTGGAGCTGAAGCAGTACAGGAGCAAGTTCCATCTTAGCCTGGGCAATTTAGTGCTAGACCCTGTCTCAAAAAAATAAAAGCAAAAACTTTGCTGGGTTGTATCTTAGAGTGAAGGCCTTGGCTTCAATCCCCAGCACTGTAAAAAACAAAGAAAGAGAAAATACAAAGAGTGGGCAACACATAATATATTCATACCAAACAAACTTTCGCTAGAGTAGTAATTGTTAGTATTTGTAGTCCTGAGCTTCAATAAAGATGCTGGCTGAGAGTATCTGAGGTGTTAGCTGTCTGCGTAGAACATTGGGTGACTTACTCATCCTACTACAAGCCTATGAGATAAACAGATGTTTTCCCCAAGGGGCCAGCAGGCAGTTCACATCCACTGCTTTTGCATACAGATGTGCACAGCGGGAGATAAGTGTGCCTATGCCAGGCTGCTGGGAGAGGGGAATGTTGATGATCACCATTAGGCAGATGATGAACAGCCTCTTTATTTCTTTCCAGTACAGGCCTTCTTAACTGTCAATGTGGCCCTGTGGTCTGTAGGCTACTGCTATACTAGACTCTTGGTCTAGGGAAGATTGTACAGTGTCCTTTGGAGCAGAAGTAGAAGCCCCTGACATGTAGGTCCACCCAGGTGGAGTTCAGTCGCCCTGACTGTCCTAGCACCAGTGGGAGCAGAGAGCAGGGAGCGGAGGGAGGACAGCCCAGGGCATCATGGGAGTCAGTGCAGAGCCTGTGATAGAAATGCATGTTAGAAATCGTTAGTTCAAACAAGGTACAGTTGTCTGCAATAGGGAGGAAGTTGTTTCTAACTCAGCAGCTCTCAAGCCTCTGGCAGTAGCCAGAATTTCCTGGTTTTGGATCAGTAGGTTCTGGACGGGGTCTGAGCTGGTGCTGTGGATGCCTCTTGGAGGGGAGTATGAGAACTGCTGCTCTTGGCATCACCCGCAGCCATCACTCTGCAAGCCCTGTCGCCGTATGAGCTCCTCTGTGCACGAGGCCTTGTGTGTACGTGGCGTGTCCCACATGGCACACTGGCATAAGCAGAAAGAGTTTAGGATGTAAATGATGTCTGAACACTGAGGCATTGCATGATTTTGGCTACACCAGTTAAGGACCTGTGGCCTGAGATAGGTGTGTGCTAGAGTATAGTTTCACCAGTATTTCCATTTCCACAGCAAGGGTCTGTGAATTAGATCAGTAAGGTTCGCTCAGTGAGTGTAAGCTTTCTCCACCCTCTCTGCTCCCAAATCTGCATAATCCATTCACCCTTAACGGAGTTTCAGAATTGATCTTTCAAGTCTGGATAACTGTTTGTGTGAGCATGGTGCAGCTGGGTGGGGGCGTGTGTTTACAAAGTGCCCAGTGTCATCAGAGGAGCCTTTATTAATCAGACTTGCTCAGACCTTCATTTGGAGGATTAGTACCCTCGAGAACATTTGCATTCAAAGGTGAAAAGAGCCTTGGAGAACTTTTCAGGGGTGGATTTGAGCTTTTGGTGTGGGCTAGCACCTGCAGATGTAAAAATACCAGGAAACGGGAAAAACGAGTTGGGCCACTTAAGAGTTGCAACTGGTATTGTACCAGGACACTGGCAGGTGGGATGGGCGGCTTGTAAAACTAGAGATGATACTTTGATATTAAGCTGCTCCTCCCTCCAGGAAAAGTCCTTAGGAGAGTGGTATTCCTGGACTCTGACCTAAACAAAGGCACTAGTGACTGAAACACCAAGTTAGACTGGTAGGGATTCACAGCATATCTTGTTTTTTTTTTGTTTTTTTTTTTTTTGAGACAGGGTCTCGCATTGTAGTTCAGCCTGGCTCTGAGCTCACTGTGTAGCCCAGGCAAGTCTCGAACTCAGCAATCCTCCTGCCTCTGCCTCCCGAGTGCTGGGATGACAGGTGTGAGCCACCACACCTGGCACAGCATATCTTATTAGAGTGTGACAGGTATTTAAGGCAGTGAGGATGATTCCCTTTATTACAGAGAATAGTCAGATATCCAGCAATTAGCCAGACCTGGTGGCACAGCCTTCTGGGAAGATGAGGAGTATTGGGAGTTTAAGCCCAGGTTGGGCAACTTGGAGATTTAAACCCTACCTCAAAATGTAAAAAGGCTGGGGATGTAGCTCAGTGCAAAGGCCCTGGGTTCAGTCCTCACTGTAAACAGATACATGCATACTTACAAACAGCATCAGTGGGTTCCTCAGAGCATGTGGGAATTCCAATTATGCCAGGTGGCCTAGGAGTTTGGAGCTGGGTGGACCAGGGTTTGGATTCTCCCTCTGCCACTTCACATTCTGTGTGACTTTGATCAGGTTGACCTTAGTGGTTCCATTTCCTCATCAGAAACTACTGATAGTCTTATCTCATGGGGTGGTGGTGGTAAGTAAACACAGTCTGCTCTGCCTGGCACGTGACAGATACTCAGCAGCTGAACTTTCCTCTCACTAGAGGCAGATGACTTCACACTGTGAAACTGGCTGGATGTGAGTTTCTGCTCTCCTGCCTGCTCACTCGTAATGAAGGGAGGATGGAAAAGAGGGAGACTAGAGAATGCTGTTACTGCTGTGTTATGCCTTTACTAATTCCAAATGACAGGGTGCTGATGTAATGTTTCCCCCTCACTTTGTTTTGGGAGAGAGGAGTTTTTCATTCAAAGTGACTGAAGACATTCACTACCTCCATACACTACCTCTGTACTTGCCTTGACTCAGGTGTAAGGGTGGGGGCATTGTGGGCTCCCTGTGGGGCTCCGTCTTTGTCCTAGCTAAAATGGATAAGAGCTCCTCTGAAGTGGGCTGCCCTCTTTGCTTTCTTCCTGGCGTCCCATAGGATTTAGGGTTTTTCTATCAACTCTCCATGGAAGAGGGCTTCCCCCCCCGCCATACGTCACATAATCAGAACCATTCTAATGAGCACAATTACATTTTTTTTTTTCTCTTTTTGAGATAGGGTCTCGCTTTGTAGTTCAGGCTGGTCCTGAGCTCACTATGGTGCCCAGGCAAGCCACCGCGAACTCAGCAATCCTCTTGTCTCTGCCTCCTGAGTGCTGGGATTACAGGCGTGAGCCACCACGTCCAGCATTGTGGTATGCGGTGTTGATTGTTGGTGGGCGTGAGTCTCCATGCCCAGCATTATATGTGGTTACCGGGGATCGAACTCAGGACCTTGCATTTGCGAGGCAGGCGCTGGAACCACTGAGCTAACCCTCCGGCCCCCACAATTACATTTTGAGCAAAAATATGTCCTCACCATAATTACTCTTTGGGTAGATCTTTTGGAATCTTTTTTATTTCAGCAACAGTTCCCTTAATTATGAATATTGTCTAAATGGGTTCTGTGTGGGTGCTTGTGCTTTGTAAGTTTAACCTCATTAGTGAGTCGGAAGCACTCTTTGGTTGGTGTATTTTTTCCTCTGTGGCCTCAGCATATTTGTTTTTCTTTCTGCTGTCTTTATAAGATGTAAATGTGGGATGGTGACATGGGGACCAGATCTCAGAGGATGAGGCAGCTGGGTTCTGGTGGGGGCCCCTGGAGCCCTTCCCCTCTTGAGTCTCCACCTGCCACTGCCACCCACCACAGTAAGTCCTTCCGTCTTTCTCTTTGTTTTAGTTTGTTCTTTGAGACACGGTCTCATTATTTGGCACTGACTCACTGTGTAGCTCATGCTGGCTCTGAATTTGCAATAGTCTTCCTGCCTGTCTCTTGGGTGCTGGATTACAGGTATGCACCATCACGCCCAGCTCCTTCCCTCTTCCATTCTTCATGAACTTTAGCTGTGCCATCCAGTTTTGTTGGCTGGGATCCTATCCATAGTAACAGTAAAACTCAGAAATGCTTTATCTCCTTATAGGAAACCCAGGTTGGGGACTCATTATATAAATTACCAGTACCCACTCAGTCAGTCCCCACAGGTCTTCCTCTACTTCCTTCCACCAACTTTCAAAAGCAATGGTACTCAGTTTCCATTCATATTGTTTTGAATATGCAGATTGGAGAAATGATGGAGGATGAAGAGATTAGAGAAAAGATATCTTCTTAGTTTTGGAAGAGGAAGGAAAAAGAAACATTGAAGTGGAAAAAAAAAAAAACTCTTTCTTGTATTTTGTTTGTTTTGAGACAGGGTCTTGCCTATGAAGTTTAGATTGACCTTGAATTCACTGTATAACCCAGGCTGGCCTCAAACTCTGCAGTCCTCCTGCCTCAGCCTCTCCGGTGGAGGGGTTACAGGCATGATCCACTGCAGCTGGCTTCTTGATTTACAAAATACATTTGCGGGCCAGAGGGTTAGCTCAGTGGTTCTGGCGCCTGCCTCTCAAGTGGAAGGTCCTGAGTTCGATCCCCGGTAACCACATACAATGTTGGGTGTGGAGACTCACGCCCACCAACAATCAATACCGCATACCACAGTGTCGGGCGTGGTGGCTCATGCCCGTAATCCCAGCACTCTGGAGGCAGAGACAGGAGGATTGCTGAGTTCAAAGCTTGCCTGGGCTACATAGTGAGCTCAGAGCCAGTTTGAACTACAAAGTGAGACCCTGTCTCAAAAAAAAAAAAAAAATACATTTGCTTCTGCTCCTAAACTTTTTTTTTTTGGACAGGGTCTTGCTTTGTAGTTCAGGTGGATCCCGAGCCCACTATGTGGCCCAGGTAAGCCTCAAACTCAGCAATCCTCCTGCCTCTGCCTCCTGAGTGCTGGCATTACAGGTGTGAGCCAGCAAGCTTGGCATTGTGGTGTGTAGTACTGATTGCTGGTGGGTGTGAGTCACCACACCCGGTATTGTTGTATGTGGTTGCCTGGATCGAACCAGGGACCTTATACTTGCTAGGCAGGTGCCGGAACCACTGAGCTAAATCTCTGGCCCATGCCTCTAAACTTTTAAGCTTCTCCTGAGAACCAAGGCTGTTGGTTTGAGTCTGTTATCATAGTTGTTCACATATTTGGGTGTCACCCTTGCACAGGGACTCTGGTAATCCTTATAGGGCTCCAGTTCTGCTGTGTATTAAAAAGATTTAAATATAAAAGATCTCTGCTAGAGGGTGGAACTTGTGGTCAAGCCAGTCCAACTCTGCTGACACTGAGATAAATAAAGGCCAACTCAACACAGCTCATTGATGAGGCACTTGTAGTACACAGTGTAGAAAAAGGGCAGTAATCAGTGAGGGAACCTTTCTGCTAAAAAGTCTGGGTTCCTGATTTGTCCCAGGCACTGGGCAGGAATTTGGAAACTCACAAAGAGTAAAGGAAGATATTGCCCACATAACCATTTTTTAGTAGGTCTAAGTCCTTGGGAAAGTAGTTCATTTTCCTTAGCCACAGCTTCCTCATTTTTGAGAAAAGAATAATACTTGCCTATAAAGTTGTACCTAGTAAATGACCCATCAGTTTGGAATTGTGAACAGTCACAGTGGTGGCTTAAGAGTAGTACATTGTCTGCTAAAGTTAGAGTAAGCACTTACTTGGCGATGCTGGGAGTATGCTGTTTGTCTGCACAGGGGTGAGTGCTAGGAGGACAAGTTGTTAGGTTCCCAGCAGGGACTTGAGGGTAAGGTCCCTAGGAGGTGGTGACACTTGAACCAAGACTTGAAGCCCAGCGAAGGATTAGCTGGCAAAGGAAGGAGCAAGGACAGTCCCGGATGGGAAAGGATTCCTGCTGAAGTCTCAGCTAGAGAAGAAAGGACAACTGGACAGTGTAAAGTGGGCTTTTAAGAAAAGGAAGTCTTTGGCTTGGTGGGTATTTGCCTGTGGAGCTCGTGATGTGTTCTGGGAGCCAAGAATTGGTTCCACCCCGTCCCCCTGTGGTGAGATCTGGGCACACTCCCTGGAAACCCACCCACTGTTTTACAAACTGCTGCCAAATTCCAGTTTGTCAGGGAAATGATCCCATTCCTTTTTGATTACATTAAATACCTCTGTGTACCCTGAGACTAGGTAAATATCTTTAGACTTGTGGCGTTGCAGGACTACGAATGGTGCTTGCTGAGTTTTGTTTATTTTTCCAGAACCTGGGATCAAACTCAGGACCTTGTCACTTGCCAGGCAGGCAATGGTACTGCAGAGCCCTGGTCCTTCTGTTTTTTGTTTTTTTTTTTTCTTTTTGTACACAGGATCAAACTCAGGACTTTGCTCTTGTGAGGCAGCTGCCCAAGCCACTGAGCAAATCCGCAGCCCTACTTGCTGGGTTTTCAAAGTGTGAGGATGAAAACCAAAGTGGAAAAGTGGAAGGCGTGTATACTGCAGGGAAGAGATGTAATACCTAACTGCAAGGATCTAAGAATGAAATAATTCAATTACAATTCTGCTGTCACTTGTAATTTCTTTAATAAATCTCGATCAGATCTATTCTAGCATCTTAGGATTTTTCACAATGTTTAGAAAGCACTGTGGTGAGCAGACTATCCGTCATTTCCTTTATTTGTCAGAACAGCTTGTGCAGGTGAGAGGCTGAGCCTTTCTAAGTAGCAGATCCAGGCAGCTCTTAGGGCCAAGCTAAAGTGTCCTGCCCTCCATTACTTTGAAAAATTCCACCTTTTTCACATAGGTAATTTGTGGGGTTGTTTTGATCCGCCCATACTTTATTTCTATCCTTTTATGCAAAAACAGATAAATGATTTATATGGGATTAGCACTTGTTTTGGGATCTTTAGTTTTCCCCACTTTTTTTTTTTTTTTTTGCTTTTTGAGGGTCTCGCGTTGTAGTTCAGGCTGGCCCTGAGCTCACTATGGTGCCCAGGCAAGCCGCCGCGAACTCAGCAGTCCTCTTGTCTCTGCCTCCCGAGTGCTGGGATTACAGGCGTGAGCCACCACGTTCGGCATTGTGGTATGCCGTGTTGATTGTTGGTGGGCGTGTCTCCACGCCCAGCATTGTATGTGGTTACCGGGGATCGAACTCAGGTCCTTGCGCTTGCGCTTGCGCAGTAGGCATTGGAACCACTGAGCTAACCCTCCGGCCCTAGTTTTCCCCCCTTTTAAAAACATGAATTGCAGCCGGGCGTGGTGGCTCACGCCTGTAATCCCAGCACTCGGGAGGCAGAGACAGGAGGATTGCTGAGTTCGAGGCTTGCCTGGACTATATAGTGAGCTCAGAGCCAGCCTGAACTACAAAGCGAGACCCTGTCTCAAAAAAAAAAAAAAAAAATTCATAAAGACATGAATTGCAGAGTATTAGGTGATAGATTAAAAATTTGTAGGTGAACTTCAGAGCAGCTGTCAGTTCAAGGTCAGTCTGGGCAACTGGCAACACCCTATGTAAAAATAAAAATTTTAAAAAGAACAGGGGTAGTTCAGTGGTAGAATACTTTACTAGCATTCACAAGATCCTGGGTTCAGTGAAGGATTGGTGAGTTCCTAGTATTGAAAAAAAAAGTACGTATGTATGTATTTTTTGGTGGCAATGAGAATTGAATCCAAGCCTTTCACACACTGCATGAGTGATTTAATAAATTAGTTAACGTCCCTGGGAATTCAACCAGGGTCTTCACAGTGAGCTATGTCCTCAGCCCTTGGTATTTTTCTTTTGCAGAAGGCTAATCTTCCATATAACAAAATATAATCCCGAGTGAATTTTTTTTTTTTTTTTTGCTTTTTGAGACAAGGTCTCGCTTTGTAGTTCAGGCTGGCCCTGAGCTCACTATGGTGCCCAGGCAAGCTGCTGTGAATTCAGCAATCCTCCTGTCTCTGCCTCCTGAGTGCTGGGATTACAGGCATGAGCCACCACGCCCGGCATTGTGGCATGTGGTGTTGATTGTTGGTGGGCGTGTCTTCACGCCCAGCATTATATGTGGTTACCAGGGATTGAATTGAGGACCTTGCGCTTGCGAGGCAGGCACCAGAACCACTGAGCTAACCCTCCGGCCCGAGTGAATTTTTTTTTTGCAGTGTTAGGGTCTGTACAAAAAAGGCAAAAGCTTCTACTACTGAGTTCCACCCCTAACTGTATATGACTATGCTGTGCCTCTGAGGAACAAAACACTCACACAGCAAGTGGAGTAAGGAGGAAGTTGAAAGGGAAGGGAACAGGGTTTTGCTCCTGTGTGTAGGCTGTGAGTAGCACAGCCAAAAAAGTGTAGTTTGGGGTTCAGGAGAATAAAGATATCTCTTTTTAAGAGATTTCTTCGCGGGCTGGAGATTTAGCTCAGTGGTTCTGGCACCTGCCTAGCAAGAGCAAGGTCCCTAATTTGATACTTGGTAACCACATATAACAATACTGGGCATGGTGATTCACGTCTACCAGCGGTCAGTACCACATAGCACAGTGCCAGATGTGGTGGCTCACACCTGTAATCCCAGCACTTGGGAGTGGGAGGCAGGAGGATTGCTGAGTTCAAGGTTTGCCAGGCTACATAGTGAGCTGAGGTCCAGCCTGAACTACAAAGTGAGACCCTGTCACCAAAAAAAAAAAAAAAAAATTCCTTCATAAAAGATCTCCTCTCTGCTATAGTGAACATGAGATTGAACTCCTAAATTTCTTTTGTATATTTAGCATTTCATACTCAGGGATGAGTAGATAAAGAAACAGGGGTTTTGTTCTAGATTAGTCATTTTCCAAGTGTGGACAGCAGCAGCAGAGACTTGGAAAGTGTTTGTGAGAAATGAAACTTCTGCCATTGTAGTGACGCATGTCTGTCATCTGTAACCCCAGTAGTAGGGAGGTTGAGGCGGGAGGAGGACAAGAGCAGTTCAAGGATAGTCTGAGCGCAGTAGTGTGGGGGAGACCCTGGAGTGGCAGGGGTTTCTGCTGTATAGTAATCTCACATTTATTTCATATTGAACCCTGCATTTAGTCTTTCCTAATCTGGGGGGACAGTGAAGTGGGTAGTTGTCAGGATGAGAATCAAGAGATATTTTTTTCCTACTTGACAATAGATTCTGTTCTGTTAAACTAGCAGTAGCACTGTTTCCACGCTTACAGAAATATCAATGACTATTAACACTAATAAAAACATTATTATTATAAATTAATAGTATTTAATAAGCCAAGTAAATATTTGGTAATTTTATAGGGTAATTTTTTTCTATTTCTTCCACCTTTAAATTACAGGGTACGTAGTACTAATAGTCTCTTGTGGCTTTTTTTGTTTGGGTGTTTTTAGGTTAAAAACGTGTCTGCAGGCACACAAGACATGCCTGCACCCCCGTCTGACTATGTGGAGAGAGTTGATGGTTCCGTGGCATACTCTTCCAATGGCAAAGTGAATGGCAAGCAGTCCTATCCAGAATCTTCCTATAAGTCAACACCCTTGTAAGTAGCAGCTCCTCACTTTGATAGAATGAGTCAGAAAATGAATATGTGCACCTTTAAAATCTGTGGTTAGCTAGTATGTTGGTACATACCTGTGATTCAAGTTACTTGGAGATTTAGCGGTTCTCGTTTGAGGCCAGCCGAGATAATTGAGAAAAACTATGTCTCAAAAAGGGATGGGGATGTAACTCAGTGTTCCTTGCAGTCTGCAGTGTCTATGTTGGGGTAGAGGAATGGGGAACCAGTTATTTTGTGCCATTCTCCTTTTAAAAAATATCTAACAGAGCCAAGTGTGGTGTAATCTCAGCACTTGGGGAGGCTGAGGCAGGAGGATTGCCATGAGTTCCAGTCCAGCCTGGGCTATATAGAGAGTTGAAGGCCAATCTGAAGTACATAGCAAGACCCTGTCTCCACTAAACAGAAAACAAAGCCATATGTGGTAGTTCATTCCTATAATCCCAGCACTTGGGAGCTGAGGCAGGAGTATTGCTGAGAGAGTTCAAGGGCTGCCTGGGCTAAATAGTGAGTTCAAGGCCAGGCCAAACTACATAGTCTCAAAAATAAAAAGCAAGCAAAAGTGAAAAAAAACAAAAACAGTACCCATAGAAGGTGGACTCTGATCTATCTATGTGATTTGGAGGTATATATGCAGTGGTACCTCGGTTCACAAACTTAATTTGTTCTACCATTCTGGTTAGAAACTGAATTGGGGGCTGGGGATTTAGCTCAAGTGGTTCCAGGATCTGCCTAGAAAGCGCAAGCTCCTGAGTTGGATCCCCGGCACCATATACCACAATGTGGAGCATGGTGATTCACGCCCACCAGCAATCAGTACCACACACCACAATGCTGGGAGTGGTGGCTCACACCTGTAATCCTAGCACTCAGGAGGCAGAGGCAGGAAGATTGCTGTGAGTTTAAGGTTCACGTAGGCTACATAGTGAGCTCAGGGCCAGCCTGAATGTAGCCAGACCCTATCTCCAAAAAAAAAAAAGAAAGAAAAGAAAAAAATGAAACTGAATTGGTCGTAAAACAAATCAAATTCAGTAGTTCAGTTCATTGTTAATCTTGTGGGGAAGTTTGATTTGGTTTCTGACCAGAATTATGGAAAGAATTTTGTGAACCTAGGTACCTATGGGTGTGTGTGGGTGTGTGTGTGTGTGTGTGTGTTGATAGAGGCCAGTGCTACTTGGAAGACCACAATCCAGGATGAAGACGTTGGGGAATCTTCTTGTTCAATTGAAAATGTGGTTTTTCACTTGCTGATTTAATTAAAAGTCTGCCTGTGACCTTTAAATATTAGGGTGTGGTGCTCTGTGCCTTCTTTACTATTTCTAGCTTTGAAGATTTGGTGAGGGTGCAGGAAAGTTACTGAAACAGTAAAGTGTGGTTTTCACTCTCTCTTGCTTGTCTCAGGTTTCATGCATACAAGGGAAGGAGTGCATGTTGATTAACACTATCCACATACATAGCCAAGAAACTAGAAAATTTCATGTGAATTCTAGAATTCTGGTGTATTGATTGGTCTATTTTCATTACTCTACAAAACATCTGAGGCAGGCTAGCCTTCTAAAAAAAGGTTTATTAGCTCACAAGGGGATGGATTGGCCTCAGCTCAGCATTGGCGAAGACTTCATGACAGGTCATGAGGCATCGCAGAGCAGGGACACGGTGGAAGGAGAGATCACATCTCAGAACTCAAAGCCAGAGAGTGATCCACAGAATGGGTTTGCTCTGTAAAAACTGGATCCCCTTCCAAGGGCAGCACCAGTAGAGATTTAAAGATCGCTCTCTAGGCTTCGCCTCTTAAAAGTGTACACTGCTAACACCATTGCTACACTAAGGACCAACACATGCAGACTTTCAGCCATATCCAAACCTCAGTGTCTGGCATCTTGTTTACTGGGGCAGGACTTCTACGTTACAGTGATATATGTGCTAGGGGAAGAGATCTCACAGTGGAAATGTACTCTTCTCTCCAACAAACCCACCTGCTCTCACCCTGAGGTAGCTGCTGTTCTGATAGCTATCTCTATCTGTTTGCCTGCTGTTGAGCTTTATGTACAGTAGAATCCTATTGTAATTTAGAATTTCAAGGCAGTGTGCTACTTAGAATTACTCCTGCTTCAGGAGGCAGCAGAATTTAGTAAGTTTGTAAATGAAGTAGTTGAATGTTGCTACAGGGTAGCGCCGTCAAGGCAGGCTGACTCACTCAGTGTCAAATGAGGCCATTATTTGGTAGCAGGAGTCTGGTAGGATGTTTAGGCAAGTTATTTTGAGTTACAGAAACACATTTTGAACTAGCTTAAACAAAAAGAGAAATGTATTAGCTCCCATGAGGCAATGGCATGATCCAGAGACTCAGAAGACAATAAGACTCATGTGCTGTTGCTTGACTGTTAGCAAGTGGGCTTTATCCTCGGAGCCTCAGTGCAGTTTCCTTTCTGAAACTCATGTTTCTCATAGATCTCACTAGTCCTTTCTGCATTGTCATCCATCCCTGCACCTGGGGACAGTTCTCTGGTTGGCCAGGCTCTGCATACTCCCAAGTAATGTATACTTTGTGTACAGTGAACATCACCCTGATGATGGTGGTGTTGATGTTAGTCACGTGCTGTTTGTTTCTCTTCCTTCACGGATTCTCTGTGTCATCAGAAGAGTAGGGTTCTTGTGAGTCTGTTTTCAGTTCAGTAATTATCTTAGACACATGTCATTTGTACAATACTGAGCCAGGTGTTCCTGAGAACACCAAGTCTGTGTTCTCAGAGAGGTTGCAAAACAAAGGTGGAAAGGTAGCAGGTGGGCGTGGTCCCACAAACCTGTAGTCCCAACACTTGGGAGGCTGAGGCAGGAGGATCTCCACTAAGTTTAAGGGCAGCTTGGGCTACATAGTAAATTCAAAACCACCCTGAACTGTATAGCAAGACCCTGTCTCTGAAAACAAACAAATCAAAAACAAAAGTGGAAGAAAGCACACAACAGCCACGCTGGGTCAGGGCAAGACAAGAGCAGCAGAGGCCTGTGGAGGGCAGTGTTAGAACAAAAGTGGGAGCCTCTGGACCTCAGAGACCCAGTGAGGTAGAGGCTGAGTGGGGAGAGCAGTCTGCTGGGGAGGGGAGCTGGGAAACGCAGAGCTGCTTGCTTCTTCTGGGCTGGAGTGGGACTTGGATCTAAATAAAAGTGGGTTTGGAGGTTACTGAGACTGCACACACTCCTTAGCTCTAAATGCATTATTTTATTGCAGTACCAGGGATGGAACCCAGCATTGCACATGCTAGGCAAGTGCTTTACCACTGAGCTGCATCCCTACCATAACATGCTTTTTAAATATTTCACTTATGAGCACTTTGTTTTCAGCTTTCATACTAGAGCAAATGTGTGCTGTGTAGTGTTTTAAGATGTGTAGAAAGAGGAGAGGACAGAACTTCACAGGTAAAGATTTATCAATATTAATATTGCAACATTACAGCAAGAGGTTTGCTTTGGTTCCCCTGCTGGAGCCAGCTGGACAAAACAGCAGGGTCGTGAAGTTGAGGGGCATGGATTAAGAAAAGAGAAGAGACAGGAAAATGGGCTCAGGAGGACCTCTCAGTCAGTACTGAGCAGGCATCCGTTTATTGAGCAAGTTGTATTTTTACTTTTTCAGAAGGGCTCAAAAATGGTTACATTTTATCTTATGAGGGAAGAAAAACAGGAACAGAGCATTTGGGAAAGCAGTACACAAACAGGAGAAGGATGTCAACTAGCACACACTTAATTAACTATTCGAATTTAGTCCTAACCTACACAGGCACAGAAGGAAAACAACATGTTGCCAACTTGAGGAACAGAGGCCAGGGATCCAAGTCAGAAGTCGTTTACCTTCTCAGTCAGGCATCCCAATGCAGCGATCCAGAGGTCGCAGATCATCTTGGGAGCTGGGCAGCACTGTTTGGCATAGTGCAGATCTCGCAACTGCTCGTTGGTGCAGCACCCAGTGCAGATCTTCAGGCCTGAAAAGAGTCTCCTCCAGCAGGGTCTGCTTCCCATATTTTCTAATTTTTCTTGTCCTTTATTTTCTCCCCTCTGTGATACCCACCCTCAGATAGACTTACTGCACTGAGAAGGTTTTGTTGTCAATTTCAAAGCAATAAGCACAGTAGCTGGAAGAATGTGTAGGAGCTTGTTAATCATTGACTCATGCAGAAAGACAAATTTGCCCTCTATTAGAAGTAACATTAACATAGCATAGAAAGCCACAATTATCTGAAAAAATTTAGAAAGAAAAAATAATACAGATTCCACCCTCAACTACACACACATTCCCCAAAGCTTTCAGAGTCTACAAGAAATTAAGTGAATTACAAATCTTAGCTTCTGATAAGAGTGAAAATGAAGGCACTCTGGATCACCTGAGAAACAATACCTGGTGGTAAAGCTTAAGATTATGGGGTCTGTAATTGGACTCAGAAGGAAGGAGGAAAGCTGTAGACATCTTTGATAGTTGATTTGAGTAGCAAGGCTGCTACTTAATCATAGCCTCTTGTTTGGTCTTTTCATTTCTCCTGTCACCCCTCTAGTACAGAGGAAAACAAAAACTGTATTTCTGATACTCAAAAGAAGTTGACACTTGCCCCAGCTTTTGGTATTTTACTTCTGTGTTAGACTGTTTTCATGCTTGTGACAGGAATGTTACATGAAGTTTAAAAATCTGATGCAGCATTAAGTACGTGCATTAGAAAAATAATGTGATGGTAGCCCTTGTGTTCATTCTGTGTGGCTTCAAGATTAACAGCAATGTTTAGAATACTTACTCAACTCTAATTCTTTACACTATAAAGCTTTTTAGTTTAGAGTTTATTTCTCAAAAGTTTTACCTGGAAAAGAGAGCTGATACCTGGTAGTGTAAAAATTAATATCACAGAACCCTTATTTCTTAGTCAGATAAACTGCATCCTCTTCCCCTCACAGCATTCTGTGGAACTGGAAGAACCTGTAGAAAAGAATCAGGTTTCTGTTTTCCTGACAGCCTTTTGCAGAGTAAGTCACTGGCACAGTGCAGGAAAACACCTCTGATAGAGCAGCTTGAACTTCCTACAATGAAATCTGAGATCCATTTAGTCTAGAAGTTCAAATATATTCCCCCCGGGGTATGGTTCTGGGAAGACCAAGTCCACATTTTTAAGTGGAGGTTGCAGAATAGCTGGAAGAGCAGCGGGTGTGGTGGTGCTGTGTGGCACGCTCCAGTTCCTGGGATCTATGGCCAGTACTGCAAAGAAGAGACCTGCAGTCAGAACTCGAAAGCTCCGTGTGTGCAGTAGAGAGTTCTGAGCTGGTGCCACAGTGAATGCAGGAAATTAGAACTCTGCTCAGTGCTAAGCATGGGGTCCCCACGAGTGACTCCACACGCACAGTGATGCCACCTCCCGTGTGTACAGTGAGCTGACTCCATGGTCACTGAGCACTGCCTGTGTTTTTATTAGAGTGCCTGAAGTGATGCGGGAGCTTCCTGTGACCTCCCCTGTGGATGACTTCCGGCAGCTTCGGTACAGCAGCACCAGTAACTTAGAGACACCTTTAAAGAGGGCTCCGACCAAGGGGAAAGCAGGCAAGCTGAGGAGAGCAGAGCAAGACCACTATGAAACAGACTATACGACGGGCGGCGAGTCCTGTGATGAGCTGGAGGAGGACTGGATCAGGTAGTGGCCCTCCTCCTCCCCTTGAGCCCCTCACATGTGCTGCTTGGTGACGGGACCAGCCATCTTTGTGCTTGTTGCCTCTGCACCCGGGGCCCACGGGGTCATTTCATTCTGCACCACCCAGGACTGGAGGCACCTCATTGTGTTGTGTTTTTCCACAGTGCTCTTTTGTCATAAAGATGGGAGTGGAGGGCTCTAAAAACATTGTTCAAGGCAAGGGGTGTAGCTCAGTGCAAAGGCTTTAGGTTCGACCCCCAGTACCACAAAAATAAACAAATAAAGCATAGGAGCCAGCTATTTAGCTCAGTGGTACTGCACCTACCTTGCAAGCAGGAGGGCCCTAGTTCCATCTCCAGTATTGCCAAAACAAACAAACAAACAAAACCTACAGATTTTTTTGTTTTGTTTTGTTTTTGAGACAGTCTTATTGTGCAGTTCAGTTAGGCTGTCCTTGAATTCATTCTGTAGCCCAGGCTAGCCTGGACCTCACAGCAGTCCTGCCTCTGCCTTCCAGAGTGCTGGGATTACAGGGGTGAGCCACTACACCCAGCAAAAGCACAGCTTTTATGCCTGTACTATTTTTTTGTGAAAGAGGTTGAACCCAGGGCCTTGGTATGCTAACCACATGCTCTAGCGCTGAGCTACATTCGCAGCTCCTATGTATATATTTAAATGCCTACTTTTATAATGAAAGGACAAAATAAGCTATTTCCACTGAGGAAAATCAATAAATAAGCGAATCTGAAAACTATAGGTAGGAGCAGGAAACAGCCACACCCAGCCAGTGCTCAGCCACCCCAGGATCAAAATAGGCTTTGTGTGTTCCAGAATTCAACTGAAGACTTTAAATATAAGCACTCCATTACCATGTGGTATTGCACTTTGAAAATAATGAGTTCTTATGACTCTGACCTTAAATTTTACAAATGATTTTCAATTTGGTTTTTGAAAGTTATGAGAAATAGTTTTGTTTTTTTTAAAGGAATATTTTTTTTTTTTTTTTTTTTTTTTTTTGCTTTTTGAGACATGGTCTCGCTTTGTAGTTCAGGCTGGCCCTGAGCTTACTATGGTTCCCAGGCAAGTGGCCGCGAACTCAGCAATCCTCCTGTCCCTGCCTCCGGAGTGCTGGGATTACAGGCATGAGCCACCACGCCTGGTTTTTTGTTTTTTTGTTTTTTTAAGAGAACGTAACATAAAAAGAGTAGTAACATAAAAAGTATTTTTTTCTTTCTATATGGTAGACAAACACTCTAACACTGAGCTATACTCCAAAGATATAATCATTCTCTTTTCTTTTTAATTTTTATTTTGTTTAAATTTTTCTTTTTTTTTTTAGGTTTTATTTGAGACAGAGTCTAGTTGTGTAGTTCAGGCTGGCTCTGAACTATGTAGCCCAGGCTAGCCTTGAACTCACAGCAATCCTCCGCCTCTGCCTCCTGAGTGCTGCGATTACTGGTGTGTGCCATCACACACAGCAGAAGTATAATCCTTCTTAATAGAAGTTATTTGTATCCTACTTCCTTCTCCCTATAAAAAAAACTAGGACCTGCTGGGTATGGTGGCTCACGCCTGTAATCCCAGCACTTGGGAGGCAGAGACAGGAGGATTGCTGAGTTCGAGGTTTGCCTGGGCTACATAGTGAGCTCAGGGCCAGCCTGAACTACAAAGCAAGACCCTGTCTCAAAAAAAAAAAAAAAAAAACAATACTAGGGCCAGAGATTTAGCTCAGTGGTTCCAATGCCTGCCTAGCAAGTGCAAGGTCGTCCTGAGTTTGATCCCTGGAAACCACATATAATAATACCTGGTGTGGTGACTCATGCCCATCAGCAATCAGTTACACATACCACAAGGCTTGGTGTGGTGGCTCACTTCTGTAATCCCAGCACTTGGGAGGCAGAGGCAGGGGGATTGTTGTGTTTGGGGTTTACCTGAGCCACATAGTGAGCTCAGGGCCAGCCTGAACTACAAAGCAAGACCCCATCTCAAAGAAAAGAAAAAAAAAGATAAACAAAAAAACAAAACTGGAATGTCATTTTCCATATTCCCCGAGGTTTATGACCCTTTAGGAAGCACACTGAATAAAACATCTGATAAGCATATATATGTAATTTTCTCTTTTAATTTTTAGGGAATATCCACCCATCACTTCAGATCAACAAAGACAGCTCTACAAGAGAAATTTTGACAGTGGGCTACAGGAATACAAGAGTTTACAAGCAGAACTTGATGAAGTCAATAAAGAGCTCTCCCGCCTGGATAAAGAATTGGATGATTATAGAGAAGAAAGTGAAGAGTACATGGTAAATTCAAACTTGATATTTATATGTTTCATAGGATTTGATTTTTCATCTAGTTATGACATCCTATGTACTGATGTCAATAAAAGTTTTGCCAGTAATCATAAAAACTGTACATTGTTGAAAAAAAGTCTTTCCAAATTGCAACTTGTACTAGTATAGTTGAGAAATACAAAGCAATTGTCTCTCAATGTACATCATCTTCCTTATAGAAAAAAGTCAATACTACTTTTCTATTGACATTATGCACATCATTCTTTCTGTGAATAACTCAGGAATACACAGCACTCTGAGTCCTACTGTCAGAAAACCTTCAACTACAAGTTGGGGAGACCTCTGCAGGAGTGCACACAGCACACAGTTTGCAGTTTTTAAGGTTTTTTTTTTTTTTTTTTCCGCTTTTTGAGGTAGGGTCTCGCGTTGTAGTTCAGGCTGGCCCTGAGCTCACTATGGTGCCCAGGCAAGCCGCCACGAACTCAGCAATCCTCCTGTCTCTGCCTCCTGAGTGCTGGGATTACAGGCATGAGCCACCACATCCGGCATTGTGGTATGCGGTGTTGATTGTTGGTGGGCGTGTCTCCACACCCAGCATTATATGTGGTTACCAGGGATCGAACTCAGGTCCTTGTACTTGCGAGGCAGGTGCCAGAACCACTGAGCTAACCCTCCGGCCCTAGTTTTAAGTTTTTGTATGTGAAAATAGCTGCACAGTTTTCAGTTTTATTGTTGTGCTGAATTTTGCTTACAAGAATCCTCTGCAGATAGACACTGAAGAATTCCTTCTGCACCCAGTAGTCACAGTGAGACCCTGGAGTCTTCGCAGTTTGCTACTTTTCTTTGCTTCCTTAACTAAAATCAATGAGAGTGTGAACTTGAAAAACTACCCTGTAGGACACTGACTGCATTTCCTCAGCAGGACTCTAGAGGGCTGCCGGCTCCTAGTGCCACTGAGATGCCGTTTCCTCTGTATAGTTAGTGGAGCTTCATATTCGTTTTATTAGACACTCTGCAGTTTCCATTAAGGCGTTCTGCTTTTCAGTTCTGAAATACTTTTTGATTTGATAGCTTATTTATGTTATATGAGTGATTTCTCTATGGTAGTGTTATAAACCTTGCTTGGTTTAGTTGACTTTTTTTTTGGTGGGCTAGGGATTGAACCAAGAGCCTTCACACTCAGCTACATTCCAAGCCCTTTTTAAAATTTTTTACTTTGAGACGAAAGCCTTGCTGAATTATCCAGGATGGGCTTGATGTCAGTGTGCACATGGCCCAGCAGAGGGAAGAGATAAGATGTAGTGGAACAAATAGTTAACTCCCTGTGTGACTGGCACAAGTGATATGGTATCAAAAGTGGCTCTCTATTGGATTCCTTGAGGCCGTTCAGGTGGCAATGAGTTTTTAAGAGTGCTATGATTTCATTTTAGTTCTTATATTTTTTATCAGAAGCTGTCATTTTTGCCTCCAAAATATAACATCAAGAATGTTGGTGGGCCGGAGGGTTAGCTCAGTGGTTCCGGTGCCTGCCTCGCAAGCGCAGGGCCCTGAGTTCGATCCCCAGAAACCACATATAATGCTGGGCATGGAGTACACGCCCACCAGCAATCAACACCGCATACCACAATGCCGGACGTGGTGGCTCACGCCTGTAATCCTAGCACTTGGGAGGCAGAGACAGGAGGATTGCTGAGTTCGCGGCAGCTTGCCTGGGCACCATAGTGAGCTCAGGGCCAGCCTGGACTACAAAGCGAGACCCTGTCTCAAAAAGAAAAAGAAAAAAAAAAAAAGAATGTTGGTGGGCTGGGATGTAGTTCAGTGGCACTGTACCTGCTTGGCAAGCACAAGGTTCTGAGTTTGATCCCTGATGTTAGCATGGTGGTCCATGCCTATCATCCCAGCACTCAGGAGGCTGAGGCAGGGTTGCGGTGAGTTCAAGGCCAGCCTGAACTACTAGCAAGATTCTGTCCAAAACTAAACAAAAAAAGAATGTTAGGCCTGAGATTAGCTCAGTGGTTCTGTGCCTGCCTAGCAAGCACAAGGACCTGAGTGTGATCACCTGTAACCACAACCACATACAACACATGGTGACTCATGCCCATCAGCAATCAATACCACATACCACAGTGCTGAGTGTGATGGTTCATGCCTGTAATCCCAGCACCCAGGTGGTAGAGGCAGGAGGATTGCTGAGTTTGAGGCTTGCCTGGGCTACATAGTGAGCTCAGGGCCAGCCTGTACTACAAAGTGAGACCCTGTCTCAAAAAAAAAAAAAAGAAAAAAGAAAAAGAAAAACCACAAATGTTATTCTTAGTGCTCCATTAAATATGTCCCTGTTTGTTTCTCACTGATAGGCTGCTGCAGATGAATACAACAGACTGAAGGAAGTTAAGAGAGTAAGTATCCTGGATTGTAAGATTCTTTTAGGAAGAATCCTTCTGTGTTTTTTTGTTTAACCTTTAGGATAGGTAGGAGTACTTTATCACATATACACTGACTATAGAGAAAAGATCTTGTAATTTCAGTATAAACTGTATGACTAGCTGAAACTTAATTTCACATGTTTACAGCTACAACCTATACTAATTTTTCAAAAACTGCTTTTTAAAGTTGAGATATATATTTAGAAACAAATACAAATGAAAGTGTATACTTGGTACATTTTGGGGTCAGTCACTTCAGCACTTGAGTGCAGGCTGACCTGCTAGCGTTAAATAAAGTTTGCTCTGCTAATGTGGATCTTTGGCATGCAGTTCTTTCTCTTGGATTTGCCTAAGTAAGCCATAATTTAGAGCTTACTTGTTTCATTTACAATTTTTGTGACAATAGTAATGACATTTCAATTTGGGGATGCAGAGTGGCCAAATTTGGTACATTTTTACTTGACCATTCACCTATATGCCTGGTACCCAGACCAAGAAATCAATTTCCTTGTGGCCTAGCAATCCTATTCTTCTCTTTTACTTTACTTTATTTTATTTTTTATTTAATTTTATTATTTTGTTTTGTTATTTATTTTTTTTGAGATAGGATCTTGCTTTGTAGTTCAGGCTGGCCCTGAGCCCCCTATGTAGCCCAGGCAAGCCTCCAACTCAAAGCAATCCTTCTGCCTCTGCCTTTTGAGTGCTGGGACTACAGACATGAGTCACTACACCCAGCATTGTGGTATGTGGTACCGGGGATCAAACTCGGGACCTTGCACTTGCAAGGCAGATGCCAGAACCACTAAGCTAAATCCCCAGCCCAGTAGTCCCTATTCTTTTATTCCATTTGGTTGACTCTTAGTTTTCTCTTTACATCAGAAATTGGTTTTGCCCATCTCAAACTATATAAATAGAATTGTGTGTATTTTGTGTATGGCTTCTTTTGCTCAGCACTGTTTGTAAGCCAGGCATGTTATCGATGTAGTTATGGTTCACTTATTTGTATTGGTTTGAAGTGATGTATTTTATGACTGAATAAAACTTACTCATCTATTCTATTGCTAGGGAACATTTGAGTTCTTGATTTTTGGCTTTTACATGTAACCCAGCATCAAGGTTTTTTGTAAATGTGCACACACTTGATAGGTATATCCTTCTTAGTGAGATTACAGGGCCGTGGGTCATGGGCATACCTGGCTCAGTGCATTCTGTCAGGCAGATCCCCAGTGCTGAAGCCAGTTCACACACTCTTGGAGTGGGCAGCTCCTGGTCTTCGGTGTTTTTGTGATACTTGTCATTATCAGTAATTATTAACCCAAAATATTTTTAGAAGATTTATGGTAAAATTTTTATGAATTACAAACCATGATTTTAGGGTCAGGGATGTAGCTCAATGGCGCTGCACCTGCCTGGCAAGTGCAAGGTCGTCAGTTCAATCTCCAGTACTGAAAAAAAAAAATACCTTTACCCAGATAGTAAATGATTTATAAAACTGCCCAAAAAATTAAATAAAAATCTTAAAAAGGGCTGGAGATTTAGCCCAGTGGTTCCGGCGCCTGCCTAGCAAGTGTAAAGTCCCTGGTTCAATCCTGGGTAACCACATACCACAAAGAGGGCCATGGTGACTCACACCCACCAGCAATCAGTACCGCATACCACAGTGCTGGGCGTGGTGCCTCACACCTGTAATCCCAGCACTCGGGAGGCAGAGGCAGGAGGATTGCTGGGTTCGAGGCTAGCCTAGGCTACATAGAGAGCTCAGGGCCAGCCGGAGCTACATAGCGAGACCTTGTCTTAAAAAAAAAAAAAAAAATTCTTAAGCATATAGTAAAATTTCCAGTTTCCTTTATTCTGTACTCAAAGTTTCTTTTTCCCCCAGTAGATTGTTACCGTGGTTTCTATTTTACTGATTATTTTTTAGACGATGTGTTGAAACCCCGTAAGTTTTCTTGTAATTTAGCCAATTTTTAGAAATGAGTACATCTTTTGTAGAAGACAAGCTTGAGCAAAAAGTCAACTGCCTCTCTTTGGTGCTACAGTCAAACACCTTAGTTTATGGGCTGGGGATTTAGCTCAAGTGGTACCACATCTGCCTTGGAAGCATGAGGGCCTGAGTTTGATCCCCAGTACCACCAAAAACAACACAAAACAAAACACATCTTAGTTTATTTACACTTTATTCATTTATACTCTAGGCAGTTCTGTGTGGTCCATGTTCCCTTTTTAAATTCACTTTTGCCTTCTTGGTAAAACTCTACTAATTTGGTTGCATTTGTATGATTCATTTTTTTCTTTAGTCAGCAGATTACAGAAGTAAGAGGAATTACTGCAAGCAGCTGAAGAGCAAGTTATCACACATCAAGAAGATGGTCGGGGACTATGATAGACAGAAAACATAGAGGACAGCTACCACATTGCTGGAAAAATAAAGGAGTCTGGTGTCTCTAGAATGTTCTCAGAAGACAAATGACTTTGGACTGTAAACCAGGAAGCCAAAACTTTGTTATCATCACAAAGTTTTGGTAGCTTTTATATTACCAGTTTCATATCATCAGTATTGAAGCATTTTATGAACAGCATTTGATAATCAGTTGGGCTAACACTCCAATTAAGAATTTTATATTTTTGAGCTGGAGATTTAGCTCAGTGGTTCCGATGCCTGCCTCACAAGTGCAAGGTCCTGAGTTTGATCCCCCGGTAACCACATACAATGCTGGGCGTGGTGACTCAGGCCCACCAGTACTCAGTACCACATACCACAGTGCCGGGCGTGGTGGCTCACGCCTGTAAACCCAGCACTTGGGAGGCAAAGACAGGAGGATTGCTGAGTTCCAGGCTTGCCTGGGCTACACGGTGAGCTGAGGGCCAGCCTGAACTACAGAGACCCTGTCTCAAAAAAATAAAAAAAGAATTTTATATTTTAAACATTGGATTCTGAATTAAGAACAAAATACTGGGCCAGGCTTGGTGCTGCACACTTGTAATTCTTGCACTCTGAAAGGCTGAAGCAAGACAATTGGAAGTTTGAGCTCAATCTCAGCAACTCAGTGACTTATTGAGACCTTTGTTTTTTGGGTTGGTTTGTTTGATACAGAGTCTCACTATGTATTCCAGGCTGGCCTTGAACTCACTTTTTAGCCCAGATTGGCTTTGAACTCAGTAATCCATCCTGTATCAGCTTTCTGAAAAAAAATAAAAGGCTGGGCATATAGCTCAGTGTTAATTTAAGGCTCTGAGTTCAGTCCTCTCTACTAAGACAAAGAACAAAATACAGTGGTTTTTAAAACTTCACACCCAGGCGTTTGATGTCTTAATACCCAAGTACTTCTTGGCATGTAAGCAATCTCATTAACCCTACCAAAAACCCTTCTGATGACCTGTGGTATTTATAATCATTTCTTTTCAGATATGGAAACTTGGTCTGTGCAATACAGTCTGAAATGAATCTGCTATTTCAAGCATGTGGTTTTAGTTAAGTATGTTTTATGACTCTTTTTTTTTTCTCCCCGTACTAGGAATCGAACTCAGGATTTTGTACTTAAACAGGCAGGTGTGGCACCACTGAGCTATATTCCCAGCTCTATGAAAGTCCCTTCCTTTCATGTTTTAGCTACTGTGTATACTGAGTTCTACCAGCCTCTATTGATTTTTTTTTCCTGTTACTGTATTTGAGTGATTAAAAGGTTGGGTGTGGTTTTTTTGGGGGGGGTCTTGTTTTATGTTATCCTGGTTGAAATCATGTAAAATTAACAAATGTGTGAAATTTAAAGAATGTAAATATGTCATTACTTTTTTAAAAAATCTAGATTTAAATCTAGTGATTACAATTTTGTGTATTTTTAAATACTTTTTATCTTTTGCGGTTTACATGCAATTTTTTGTAATCAACTGAACCTTTTCATTATATCAGAGCATCTGTTTAAATTTATTATTCAATTATGACTTGAATTATACATTAAAGAAATGTTCAAGTTCTGTAAATATTTTGTAAGGTTTTACGCCTGGAATACTCTTTGTATAATATATCTATTTCACATCATTAATGTTAAGCTTTGTAATACTATACTCAGGAGTTGTCTCTGTTGTTTTAAATAGTTTTGAATGCTGTGCTCATTGGTAACTTCCTAATCCTTGGGCTATAAGTAGGCAGATATATGAGTGCTGTCCCATAGAACACCAAATACTTTAAATGGTGCCCTTAAATCTCATCATTATTTTTTGGATATTACAATTCTTATTAGTAAAGTAAAATTAGCTGATAATTCTGTAGGAACCAGTGTGGTTGTGTTCATCTGTCTGATTTGGACTCTTTCTAAGACTCTTTTAAAGAGTAATCTTTAATCTTTAGTATGTAATTTAGACATTGTAAAGTATTTTTTTCCAAAGATAAACCTTTTTTGTTTGTTTTTTGAGACAGGTCTTGCTATGTAATTCAGGCTGGCTTAATTCACTGTTTCCCCGAGGCTAGGCTCAAACTCACAGCAATCCTTCTGCCTCAGCCTTCTGAGTGCTGAGGTTATCAGCCTTCCCCCACCATACCTAGCTGCCCAAAGATAAACTTTTAAATAACATTTCGGTGTAACATAGATTCATTTATTCAAAGTGAAGAAATAATTAGTTTTCTACACGTGACACATAATACAAGATTATTTTCATAGCTTTTGGATTTACATCAAATAGAAGTATTTTGAAAAGAAGTCTTTTGAATGCCTTCAACAAGTTATCTGTTAATTTTTTATCTCTGTTCTTGGAATTTTACCATTGTTCTCACAAAACCTAGTCTGCTGAATGCATCGAATGAAACAGCAAGTATCAATGCTGTAAAATTGTACCATAAAATTGTACTTCGGAATTTAAAAAATGAGGAAATATATTTTCATATGTGGTGCTTACTTACTAGAGATCACTTCAGGAGCCAAGATCAAGGCGTTCCTATTGATGTTCACTCACTGAGAAGCTTGAAGCTGCTCATCTGATTAATTTCTTAGGCTGGAAGATAAGAGAATTAGATTCTGCTTCAGAGGTTTTTGCCATTCCTCATCTTCTGTGGTACTTTTGTCCCCCTTCTTTCTTCTCTGAGTCACTGTTCCAGGGAATTTCTTATGAGAACATTTAGTCCATCTTTTAAAGTTTCCCCAAATAAAGTGATGCCCTAATCTGATTTTGTATTAAAAGTGGGATCAGTATTTTCTATTATGTAAAGAAATGCAGAAAAGTATAAACATGCATGGATGTACCACCCAGAAATAACAGGTGATAATACTTTGTCATATGTACTTTGTAATGTTTGAAATAAAGTCGTCTAGTACTTATAGTAAGTAGTATAGTGTTTTAGCTAATGCTGTACATACATAATCACGTACACAAAGTTGAGTGTAGTGCAAATCTGTAATCTTAGCACTTGGGAGACTGAGGCAGGAGGATTGCTGTGAGTTTGAACCCAGCCTGGAGTATATAGTGTATGCTGTGTATATAATACCCAGCAAGACTCTGCTTCAGAAATACACATGAGACCTCATTTAATCCTTGCAGCACTCTTTTGACATGTAACTATTTCTTATTCTTATTTTACAGGTAGAAAACTAATGGCTTGATAGATTAACACTGGCAAATGGCAAAACTAAAGGTTGGACTCATGGTCTGTTCAACTTGTAGGCCCAGTGCTTCCATCTTGGATAGACTTTGTTAATGGGCTACATGACATAAGATCGCTCTGACTGATGTAAATAAAGTATACTGTTTTAATGTTTAATACATCTGAAGTACTTTTGTTTTTAGGCAGTACTAGGGGATCAAACTCTGAGCCCATGTGCTTGCAAGCTAGTGTGATACCACTTGAGCTAAATCTCTGGCCCTCAATCTAAGCTACTTTTACATGAAATGCTTCCTGTACCATGTAGAAGATCTGTTAAGGCCTGAATGGCTTACACACCCTATAAAGAAGGATCAGGCTGAGGCAGGAGGATCACACGTTCAAGCCCAGTTTGTGCAGTTTAGTGTCTTAGCAATAACATCTCAACAAATTTAGAAAGGGCTAGGCATCAACTGATGACTGAATAAAGAAAATTTAGCATACAATGGAGTAGTACTACTCTGCCATGAGGGATACGTGTCACACATTTATAGCTAAATAGAAGGACTTTGAGATTATACTCAAGTTAAATAGAGCACACATGATTAAATACCATACTGTTTTTCTGGTGTGAGAAACCAAAAGTGGAAATAATGACTAAAATGTGTGATAAATATTGGGAAATGGGAAGAAAATATTCAGATGGGAAGCGGAACAAGGAAGGAGAGAGGAAGGGATAAGAAAAAAGTGAAAGGAAGAAATGGAAAACAAAGCTTTTTGTACATAGGGTGGGTGGGATAAAATTTTTTAAAGTTAAAAACCAATACTGGGGCCAGAGGTTTAGCTCAGTGGTTCTGGTGCCTGCTTCACAAGCGCAAGGTCCTGAGTTTGATCCCCGGTAACCACATATAATGCTGGGTGTGGAGACACGCCCACCAACAACACCGCATACCACAATGCCGGACGTGGTGGCTCATGCCTGTCATCCCAGCACTCGGGAAGCAGAGACAAGAGGATTGCTGAGTTCGCGGCGGCTTGCCTGGGCACCATAGTGAGCTCAGGGCCAGCCTGAACTACAAAGCGCGACCCTGTCTCAAAAAAAAAACCCCACCAATACTAATCTCTCCCTTTTCCCATTTAAAATTGTTAGTACTTCCAGGCATGGTGGCTCACACCTATAATCCCAGCAGTCAGGAGGCAGAGGCAGGAACATCTCTTGAGTTTGAGCCTTGCCTGGGCTACATAGTGAGCTCAGGGCCAGCCTGAATTGCAGAGTGAGACCCTGTCTCAAAAAAAAAAAAAATTCGCCAGGCGTGGTGGCTCATGCCTGTAATCCCAGCACTCGGAAGGCAGAGGCAGGAGGATTGCTGAGTTTGAGGCTTGCCTGGGCTTCATAGTGAGCTCAGAGCCATCCTGAACTACAAAGCGAAACCCTGTCTCAAAAAGGAAAAAAAAAAAATTTGTTAGGACACAGACCCAGCAAACTGAACAGCTAGCTGCCTCTACACCCTGCATGGCAGATGGATGTGTTTTATAGATCAGTTCCTAGACATGGGTTGTGATGCTTGAGTGCCTACAGCTGGCAAAGAGCCTGATTTAATGTATTTGTGTTTGCCTTGGTTTTAGGGATTCAATGCAGGGCCTTTATTTATTTAGTACCAGGGATCTAATTTAGACCCTTGAGCTTCCAAAGTAGGCGCAGTACCACTTGAGCTAAATTCCCAGCCCCAGGGCCTTTTTTAAAAAGTCAAGATTTCACTAAATTGCCCAGGCTTGGTTTGAACTGCAGTCCTCTTGCTTCATGTGCTACTGTCCTGGGTCAGACCAGGTCTGTTCTTTCCAGTACAATGCAGGATAACTTCTAAAAACTTTTTTTTTTTTTTTGAGACCGAGTCTCGCTGGCCCTGAGCTCACTATGTAGCCCAGGTAAGCCTCGAACTCAGCAATCCTCCTGTCTCTGCCTCCTGAGTGCTGGGACTGCAAGTGTGAGCCACCACGCCCAGCACTGTGGTATGTGGTATTGATTTCTGGTGGGCGTGTCACCATGCCAGATATTGTTGTATCATGGTTATGGGGGATGGAACCACTGAGTGAACTCTCCAGACTTCCTAGCAACATTTTTGACAAGATTCTTGATGCACATGGGGAAGATTTTGCTACCAACAAAACAAAATAAACTGTTGGAGAAAAAAAGAGGCCCCATCTTCTGTTGCTCCTTTCTCCTATATCCTTGCATAAAGTCTTTCTTTCCCTGCCTCTCCACTTCCCGAGTGGGGGAAATGTTAACTCCACCACGACTGTAGGCATCTCAACTGGCCCAAAGCTGAACCAATCTGACCCACTCACCAACCTCGAAGTAGCAACACACCTTTCTAGCTGCTCAACTAAAAACTCAACACGCCCAGCCTATGTACAAGATTTAGGGTCCAGTCACCTTGTCACGGGAAGCCTGACTTCAGGAATGTCACTGGTGATAGGCTTTGAGATGGCGCCAGCCGGGGGAAACCCTCCCTCTAGGTATGCTGCAGAGATAGAACTGCAAATGAGAGTAGCCTTGGATTTACTTAGCCATTTGTTTACCCTGGTCCTTCTGGTTACTTTGTAATGATAAGTGACTCCCACTTAGAAAATCTTTGTTAATTCCCAGCACACCTGCATGTAGTAAATTGTAACCTCCCGACCTTTTGCACAGCCTTCTCCCCCTACTCACCAATCTACTAGTAACTCTTTGTAACCATGGAAGCTGATAAGGACCTGGAAGAAGCTCTGTGGAACCTAAGATTGTAAATCAGTATGTCACCTCCCTGTTTCTATATAACTGTAGCAAAATTGGAATTGGGGTCGGTCAGTCAAGCTGAGTGGGACTTGTTTCCCTCGTGGCTGATCTTCGCTAGTGAATAAACTTCTTTCTTTTACCCAAGTTCTTGCGTCTCTCTCAAGTACTTTCAACTCCCTTTGCCATTAAAACCTCACCAGGTGCACTGCCTGTCTGATTTTAGTTGCCACAAGCTCACGCAGCTGTCTCCCATCCACACCACTATGCTTCTGCCTCAGGGCTTTTGCACTTGCAGCTCCTCTGCCTGGAGAACTCTTTCCCTAGGTAGGAGCACGATTACTGGCTTCCTTCAACTGTCGTCCTGAAGATTTCCTCTGACCACCTTTATTATAAACTCCAACCTTTTTCTTCTCCAAGCCTAATTTCTCTCTGTAACACCATCACTACAGCGTGCAGCAGGCAGTATGCCCTCTTCTTTTTTTTTGAGACAGGGTCTTGCTTTGTAGTTCAGGCTGGCCCTGAGCTCACTATGTAGCCCAAGCAAGCCTTGAATTCAGCAATCCTCCAGCCTCTGCCTCCCGAGTGCTGGGATTACAGGCGTGAATCACCACGCCCAGCATTGTATGTGGTTACCGGGATTGAACTCAGGACCTTGCGCTTGCGAGGCAGGCGCTGGAACCACTGAGCTAAATCTCCGGCCCTGTACACCCTCTTCTATACAGCTGTCTCCCTAGTGAGAAACTCCAAGACAAGGATTTTTTTTCTGCAGGGTGGGGTCAGATTTCCTTGCTATTTCCTCAGTTGCCAGAAAAGTTTCAGGCCCAAAGTCGGAGCTCAGCACATACGTATGGAATAAATAGTCGCAGTTAGCCTTTTTCAACTCAATATTTCGGGAAATCGACAACAGAGCTCCTTAGAGCCACGAGCGTGCTTTCTTTCTGTGTGGCCAACACTCTCTCCAGAGTGTACACCAAAAGCCTTACTTTTGCTATTTTAGCACATGAATTAGGATTTTGTTGTTGACTTTTGGGGAGTTAATCAACGAGACAAATGGGATCAGTTGTTCATATATGTCTACATCTATATCTATATATGTATATACATGATTCTTTCCTGCTCTACTGAAGCAAGAAGGTAGTATAGTACATCTTCGATTGAATGCTATCTTTATTAATTTACATATGGAGCTCAAGGATCAATAGGAATAATACTATGCAGAATAGGACAGTGTAGTCCCAATGTTAGGACTGCTTTGAAACACCATTTGTAGGGCTTATGTGAAGTGTAGTATACATACAAACTTCCTAATTTTTATTGTAGTTGTCAGAACTATTCACCATCACCAGCAGGCAGAGTATGGGAACACATGTATGAGATGAGAAGAGTGACAAGTGACGGATTAGATCTGACCCTTTTCCCTTTAGGGGATGAGGTCCCGCATTGGGAAACAAAAACTTGCAAATAAGATCCCAGACTCTACTTGTCCATGTTTGCAAGAATGCACTCAGAAACGAGATAGAAGGTCTCTACAGGTGGTTAGAAGTTACCTTTCAGAGAACCGCTCAAGCATGAGGCAGTTCTTGTACAGGAAAAGCAAGGCTGGCACATGTATATATAACTCCAGAGAAGCGGCCGGACTTTTGCTCACTCCTTCGGTTGAAGGTTTGTGATCTATCCCAAATGGCTAGTTGAAGGCTTTGGAGGGAACGGTCTGAAGAGCTACTGAAGGGAAAGAAGAGTGGGATCAGAGAGGGGATGGGGAACAGAAAGCTCTTGGCTGCTGATGAGCTAACCTTTCCTCGGTAGCTGTAGTCCCAAAATTGACACTGAAGAAACTTGTCTGTAACTCAGTGTGCTCAAAACCAAAAAGGACGAGGTACCTACAGTGAACTAGAGTATAAGAAGGAGATACAGGGCCGGAGGGTTAGCTCAGTGGTTCCGGCACCTGCCTCGCAAGCGCAAGGACCTGAGTTTGATCCCTGGTAACCACATATAATGCTGGGTGTGGAGACATGCCCACCAGCAATCAACACCGCATACCACAATGCTGGACATGGTGGCTCACGCCTGTAATCCCAGCACTCGGGAGGCAGAGACAGGAGGATTGCTGAGTTCGCGGCGGCTTGCCTGCGCTACATAGTGAGCTCAGGGCCAGCCTGAACTACAACGTGAGACCCTGTCTCAAAAGCAAAAAAAAAAAGAAGGAGATACACTCTGGGTTACATTTTTTATTTTTTACAAAACAACATGTTTCTTACATTATTATTTTTTCTTTCACTTAAGGGGCCATCTGCCCAGAGTCCCGAAGGATCCATGAGCTTTGACAGGGAGCTACATGACTGTCAATAATATTCAACTCAGCATAAAACACTTTCATTGTAAACATGGAACATATTAAAGTGTTTTTCTCAAAACCAATCAGTGAAGAGTGGGAGAGTATGTGCTGACTGTGCATATATCTAAACAAGGAAAAGACCAGTGACAACAAAGAAGAGCTTGACAAATAGATATATTTTTTTGAAAAACTGACTATCCCTCAGATCTTTAGCTCACGTTGATACCCTCCTGCAAGTGTCCTGTTATGTACCATCTCCCTACATATCATGACCATCATGCTGTCTTTCCCACAAGTCTATACTATCAAGAAGGAAAGCACACAGTGTAGGAGGATGACACATGGCAGGAATGAAAAAAAGGGAATATGTGGAGAAAGAGAGAAGAAATATATAGAAGTTCCAAGGGGATTTTGGTCAAAGGGACAGCACTGGCATTCCTGATGGGAGATTCCATCAACTGAGCTGTCCAGTCTGGCAGTTAGGTATGGTTTCCTTTAAACTGGCTACCAGTTTAGAATGCACGATGACATCATGACCTTCCATACCTCCTGATTGGAAGATTCAAATGCACCTGGGAGTTGGAAGCCTAGTGGGCAACAGCCACTGCTCAGACCCGTTCTCCACTGGAGGCTCACTTCTTGACCCTACAAAAGACAGTGGCTAGGGTTGAACAGAACCACACTAGCAGGGAGTGAACAGACCAGACTTCCTGTTCTGTGGAGCAGAAGAAGTCATTTGAGAAAAGTCATGGCCACAGGTGAACCATCTTCGCCATCTGAGGACCAGGATCCACACTCTAAATCTCCAGAATATGCCCTGGAGGTAGTGATAGTTGATGATGAAATCCCAGGACAATCAGGTGAGTGGGCAGGGAAAAGCATCCCCAAAAGGGACCAATAAGGACCAATGATGACAAGGGAAGCAAGTACTGATTCAAGAAGCCAAAGATGATGAGGGCCAAAGCAAGAGGGGGCCTCAAGGGTGGGTCATGTATAGAAAGCCTACCAAGAAGAACAGCTTTTAGGAGATGAGATCCAATAATAGATAAGGGAAGGCGTGACTGAGTTGCAGTTCTCTCCTCCCAGGTGTGAAAAGTCTCTATCAGCAAGTGTTTCTAGGCACTGTGTATGGGGATAGGGACAAGCAGAAGTGGGTTGAGATGGAGATCAGCAAATGT
>PVIC010003194.1:0-62367 GCA_004025085.1 Thryonomys swinderianus
AGAAAGAAAGAAAGAAAGAAAGAAAGAAAGAAAGAAAGAAAGAAAGAAAGAAAGAAAGAAAAGGAAGAGAGAAAAATTAAAATTGAAGAAGTCATGAAATATTGATTTAAGATACATTCATGGGTTAACCCTTTAAATACTGTGCTGATAGAACCAGATACAAAGACACATATTCTGTATGATTCCATTTATATGAAATGTCTCTAAAATAGGCAAATCCACAGGGATAGTAAATTAGTGCTGCCAGGTACCCAGGCAGCAGGGAGTGGACTGGATGCTTTCTGAGTGCAGGCATTGGTTGTATTGGGGGGAAAGTGATGAAAGTGGAGCAGAACCAGACAGTGGTAGTGGTCATATGATATCATGAAGACACTAACAAGTACTTAATTATATGCTTTAAAATGGCAAATCTTATCTCAGCTTCTAAAAAGTGTGTACATAAAAGAACATGCTTTGGTGCCCACCTCAACAATCCAGATTAGAACTGGGTGGGGGCTTGTGTGGTCAGTAGCAGAGTCTGGGCTTATTACCTGTGAGGCTTTGGGTCCAATCCCCAAAAGAAAAAAAAAAAAGATTAAAATTGAGTTAGGACCATCCTGAGCTTTTAGCTCCTTTAGTGTGCCTAGCCTTGAAGCAAAAATGACACCATCTGCTTCACTGGACCATTCTGAAATCCACTGAGAGCATAGAGAAAGGGATTGGCCCAGAATATGTATCCAATAAATATTTCTAAATAAAGAAGTGATAGTAAAAGAAAAAAATCATCATCATCATTTACAGTGTCCTTATTATTATTTAGGCTAGGAGTGTAGCCAAGCAGTAGTGTTTGCTTAGAGTGCACAAGGCCCTGGGCTCAGTTCCTGGGACTAAAAAAGAAAAAACAAATAAAGCTCATCTGGTTACCCCAACTGCAGCCCTAGGAGATTGGAACTAGCTAAAGGAACTGAAGCTTAGAGAGCTTGACTAATTTGTCCCAAAGCACAACCGAATTAAGTTGTATGGCTGCCACTTGAACCTGAGAAACTAATAGAAAACCTTTATTGGGCACTTTCTGTTAAGCCAAACATGAAACTGGACATTTTACATCAATTGTCTTGTTTAAACCACATAACAACTGTATGAAGTGGGCATTACTCTTTCTCATTTTTTATATTAGTTGCTGGAAACGGTGAGGTTGAACAGATTGTCCAAGGTCACACAGCCTATAAGGGGCAGAGCTGGAGTTCCTCCATACAGGCAACCAGCTGAGCTACTAACACCCTTTCCTGCCTAGGTTCAGAAGTCTGAGTGCAGGGAGAGAGACACACCTTCAGACAGAAATAAAGGGCATGCAGGGCACCTAAGAGCAGGTCTGATCTCTCTGGGAAGTAGGGCAAGGTCAGCAATGGAGGTCAGACAGACCTGATCCAGCAGGACTGAGAGGGGTGCGCAGGGGTCAGGGAGACTGTGAACTCAAGGGGTCTTCCATCTGAGCTAATGGCGGAGTACAAGGCCTACTCCACGCCCATGTATCTTACCATGTACAGACCTAGTGGCGGGCCCTGTGCTCTCGATGGCTACATGTCCTCCAGGAAATGATTTATGACTTCCTGGATCTTACCCCAAACACCCACTTCCTCAGCTAGGCCTAGGCCCAACGCTGAAGCACATAGACTTATGCCTCTATGAGGAAGGAAAGGTCCACATCCAGCGCCTTAGAATATCCTGTTGGTTAAACCCTCAAAATATAGCCACAACCCCACTATTTGTCACCATCTTTATAGCTCTCACACTGGTTCAGGTGACCATCATCACCAGGTGACCACCTGGACTTCTGCAGCAGTCTCCTGAGTGCATAGAATAAAGGCTGCACAAAGATGTCCATGTCCTCTCCCCACAAGTCCTCCTGAGTGGATCTGCAGAACCTAGAGACAGGAGAGCATCCTGGCTTGCCCAGCCGGACACAGTGTAATCACAAGAAAGCTGGCGCTAGGGTAGGAGGTACTACAAATTGCCTTTCCACGAGCCAAGGAAACGCTCCTGGAGCCTTTGGGACGGGCCTGCCTGGCTCATAACTCCTTTCTAGTCCAATGAGAAGAAAGATGTCAGGCTTCGGACCTTCAGAACTGTCAGACACTGACTCTGTGCTAAGTCGCCACCTCTGTGGCCATGACTGCAGCAAGAGCTTAACATACTTTGTGATCCAAGTTCTCACTGAAGCAAGGCTGCTTCAGTCCTTTCGTTAATTCATCTAACAGGCATTTATTGAGCCCTTACAATGTGCCAGGCACAGTTCTAGGCACTGAAGAAACGTGGTAAACCGAACAGTGATCTGTGACAACCCTTTGTGGAGGGAGAAGATAAACAACACACAGGTAAATAAGTAAGTTATAGAATATGCAGGAGGGTGAGGAGTCTTCTTGTCTTCCAAGGCACCTTGTCTTCCTTCTCGTCTTCCAAGCCACCCTCGTGCCCTTCCATTCTCTACATGGCAACCAGAGGGGTTCTCTAAAAATGTCAGACTCAGTTGCTGTACTGCTCACACCCCTCCAATGGCTATCTGTGTCCCCCAGAGTAAACACCGAAGTCCTTTCAGTGTTCCCCACTGATGTGTCCTGACTGACCCAGGCCTACCTGCCTTCTTCCTTTCCTACACCTCACTCAGCCACACGGGCCTCTCTGCTCTCCGTAAACACCCCAGTCCTGCCTTACACTTCCCTCCCCTCTCCTCCCCTCTTCCTCCCTCTCACCTCTCCTTTCTTCTTCTGCCTTCTCTTCTCTCCTTAGCTTTTTCTTTTCTACAGGACTCCTCACCCTCCTGCATATTCTATAACTTACTTATTTACCTGTGTGTTGTTTATCTTCTCCCTCCACAAAGGGTTGTCACAGATCACTGTTTGGCTTACCACGTTTCTTCAGTGCCTAGAACTGTGCCTGGCACATTGTAAGGGCTCAATAAATGCCTGTTAGATGAATTAACGAAAGGACTGAAGCAGCCTTGCTTCAGTGAGAACTTGGAGAAGCTCTTTCCCCTTCCTGGTCTCCAGGCTCTATGTCGAAGTGTACATCGGGCACCCTGAGGTGGGATCTGCTGACCTTCCTGACCATGGCTCTCCGGGCCCTGAGGTCCCCTCCAGCAGCTGTGGGGGTTGGGAGCACCTGCAGCTGCCACCTTCATTCTTTCTCCCCAGGGAGGCAAAACTAGTCCAACATGTTTTGCTGGGCCCAGGACACTTGCTCTGCCAATGGAGATTTCCAGGCCTGCCTCAGTCCTTTGACCTAGAAACCCTGTGCCCCACCTTCAGACAAAGGAAGATCTGTCCTTCTACAGACATTACTTCTCAGGGCTCTGGGTCAGCTGGATCTCAGCTTACAGGGCAGGATCTTACTGGGGTAGGTGGGGGAAACTGGGCAGTTCTAGGCCCTAGGAAGTATCTGTCTCTCTTTGTGGGCCCTTTGTTTCTAATGAGAATAACAATGTAATATCAGGGGTGATAAATTAAAACAAAACAGGGCAAGAGAGGAGAAAATGATGAGGTGAGAGCCTAGTCCATGGGAGGAAGGTGGGCAGCCTGGACCAGAGGGATAGAGGTGGAGGAGGCAGCAGCAGCAGCGAGGTGTTTCCAAATAAAATCCCTTCCCCAAAGAGCTTGTAAAAGCTGTAAAGACCAAAGCAAGGAATGAGGCCAGGCGGAGTCAGATACGCCATGACTAATTTCCCACAAGCGCTTGGAAAGGGCCAGACCAGCTAGTGCAGGGAGCAAAGGACATCAACACTCCTGTGGCTCTCTCTCTCACCATGTTCCTGCTTGTGAGGCACAAAGGAACTTTCGCTCTTCTCTACAGAACAGAAAATGGCAACTGACATTCAGCTGCAGCAGCAGGGAGACTGCAGGGAAGAGCAAGGCCTGTGGCCATCAGCAACGTGTGTGCTCATTGAGAGGCTGACAAGCTCGGCCCTACCTGCCGTCCCACTCTGTAGATGAGACCATTTTCAGTACAAATTATAAGCCCAGGTTTTTGGGTGAAACAGCCCCATTTTATAGTAATTTTCTAATGCTTTTCTAATACCGGAACACTGTAAATTCATGTCTATTGATCTTTGCTATTATCTATTTCATACTTTACAATTGTTTCGTTTACAGTGGTATCTCAGTTCACATACTTAATTTGTTCTATGATTTGAGAGGAATATGGCTGCATTTGTATTTGCATTTGTGCAGGGAAGAGGTCCTGGCTGTTTGTCAATGGATGTGGAGTTTGTCAATGGATGTGGAGTTTACGTGGTAAAATCCCCGGGGAAGGGATTTTATTTGGAAACACCTCGCTGCTGCTGCTGCCTCCTCCACCTCTATCCCTCTGGTCCAGGCTGCCCACCTTCCTCCCATGGACTAGGCACTCACCTCATCATTTTCTCCTCTCTTGCCCTGTTTTGTTTTAATTTATCACCCCTGATAAATGTGGAGTCCTGGCTGTTTGTCAATGGATGTGAAAGCAAATTTTGCTGAATGCTTTTGCTTATGAACCAAATTGTTTGCAAACAAGCATTCATGAACTAAGGTATTACTATATTTCTTTTTCTTGTCTTATTGCTCTGGCCAGTCCTCTAAGGTAGTGCTGAAGTCACAACAGAAGTCATCTTGATCTTATTCTTGACCCACCACTGTATACCTTTTTATTTCATTTCATTTTTTGTTTTGTTTTTGAAGAGAGATGCTTATCTTGTAGCTTAGCAGACCTTAAAGCCACAGCAATTCTCTTGCCTCAGTCTCCTAAATGCTGGGATGCCACACCTGGTTTGCAGTAATTTTAAATTCCATAATTTTTATTTATTTTTTCATTGATGGAGGGTGACATCTGGGGTTTGTACATGGGAGGCAAGTGCTCTACCACTGAGCTACCCCTGCAGCACAAATTTTATTATTTTTAATGTTAGCTCACTTTATTTTTTCAACCATTGCAAATGCCATATGATCTACTGGCTACAATCAATACATGGGCTGCCAATTTGTAATTTTGCTTTACCAGAATTATTTCCCACAATTGTAACATAAACCTCATTAGGTCGGTACTATTATTTTCTCCAGTGAAACAAAGAAACTCAGGTTCGGAAAGATGAAGTGACTTGACACAGTCAAAATGCTTGAAGCGCTGTCTGATGCCAAAGCCTATAAACTTCCTGGGGCCAAAGCAGGGCCCTGGTTGCCCAGGCCAACCCCACCTTTACACTACACTGTCTAGCATCTTCTGGTTCTTCTAAGGGCCCTGAACCTCTGTTACCAACTTTCTCTGACCCCTTCCCAAGCAAGGGCCTTGCTCTCTGGGCCTCAACTTCCCAATCTCCTAACTCAGTGGAGCTCTGGTTTTGTCCCAGACTCCCTCCCCACAGTCCTGTTCAGCATCTATTGGACATTTGCCCTGATTTGGGTCTGTGCCTTGTTCTGGCTATTTGCTCACCCACTGTGTGACCTTGGGCTGCCTAACCTTGATGTCCCTGTTGCCTCATTTCAGCAGCAAAAGCTGAAAGGGAAAAGAAGTACTTATTTCCAAGTGCTTGGGACAACACCAGGCTCATGGCAAGTGCCCAGTAAGTATTAGTACTCATGATCATTGATAAATGTATATATGTGCATACACTGAGAAGAAATAAAAGAAATATGACTTAAGTAGTCATAGTAGGCTAGAGTTCTTTTTTTTTTTTTTTGAGACAGAGTCTTGCTTTGTAGTTTAGGCTGGCCCTGAGCTCACTATGTAGCCCAGGCAAGCCTTGAACTCACAGCAATCCTCCTGTCTCTGCCTCCTGAGTGCTGGGGTTATAGGCGTGAGCCACCACACCCGGCTTTGTTTTGTTTTTTTGAGACAAGGTCTTACCAGGTTGGCTTGGATCTCATGAGATAGCCCAGACTGCCTTTGAACTTGCAGTAGTCCTCCTGCCTCGGCCTCCTAAATGCTGTGCACCACCACACCTGGCTAGAGACGTTTCTTTTATTTTTTTTTTTTTTTTTTTGAGACAGGGTCTCACTTTGTAGTTCAGGCTGGCCCTGAGTTCACAATGTAGACCAGGCAAGCCTCAAACTCAGCAATCCTCCTGCCTCTGCCTCGAGTGCTGGGATTACAGGCATGAGCCACCAGGGAGTGCTGGGATTACAGGTGTGAGCCACCAGGCCGGCACTGTGGTATATGGTACTGATTGCTGGTGGGCGTGAGTTACCATGCCCAGCATTGTATGTGGTTACCGGGAATAGAACTCAGGACCTTGCACTTGCGAGGCAGGTGCTGGAACCCCTGAGCTAAATCTCCGGCCCATCTGGAGATGTTTCTTAACATTTCTTTCTATGTTGTTGCTCCAGTTTAACTACATGTACTGCCATGAAAAGAGGAAAGCCAAGACTCCTTAGCTCAACATCAAGACCTCCTCACCTTCACCCTCAACTGTATTTCCATAAAACACAGCTGCACAGCAGGGAGACGGCAGGGAAGAGCAAGGACCTAGCTGCTGAGCTCAGCTCCACCTGCCAAGAGTGCATGGAGGCAGACGCTCTGGCCTTGGTCCAGGTCTGCAGTTCACTGGCTCTGTGAGCTTCAGCAAGGGAAGAGCCTCTGCCCCTGGGCCTCCACTTCCTGAACAGGAAATTAAGGAGTCACAACACTCACCTGATAAGCTGAGCGGCAAGTGAACAAGTCAGGGCAGTGTCCATCGCATGAAGACGCTTGCAGAATCGATTACCATCACCCACCTGGTCCTCCCAAACCTCAGTGGCCCTGGACTATTTGTCCGCCCAACCTCGCAGTCCCGGCTCATCCCCTGCTCTTTCTCAACTGCCTTCTCCTCCCCACCCATCCGTCAAAACCAAGGCCCGGCACAAACATCCTCTCTGAGCAGCACTCCTGCCCCCCGCCCCGGGCCCTCCTCTGCAGGCGTGGGCACCCACAGCTCTTCCCCTGCCTAGCCTGGTCCCTCGGCCACATCACGCCCTTCCTGAGGGTGCAGGCAGTGGGCCCGGTTCTGAGGTCCTGCCCTGGGTCTCAGAGGCCTGAGGGACAAACCAGCCTTCAAGGAGTCTGTATGAGGGAGTCAGGCCGCCCTGTCGGGCCTGCCCTGGCCCTTTTCTGTACACATTTCCTATAGCAGAAGCACTGTAGCTGAAGAAGCCCTTTGTCCCTGCCACCTTGTTCTGACCTGCTCTGGCTGGCAGTTAGGGGTGTGAGGTTGGGCAGGGTGCTCGGGGGCACTTGTGGTTCCCATCAAAGGTTCTGAATCCAAAGGACTGGTGTTCATTAGGATCCTGAATTTTCACATAGGAGCACAAACCTCCATCCCAGGGTGCTCACACAGACCCTGTAACTACAGTCCAGGGAGTCCCTGCCCCTCTGTATGACTCTCCAGGGTCACTGTTACATCTGTGGGACGCCTCAGCTCCCCAAGCTTCCGAGAGGAGTGCTGCCACCTGGGGGCTGAAGAAGGAACTGCTGAGGCCAGGGCCAGAACCATTTGGATGCACACAGTGATTTAAAAAAAAAACACACACACACACACACATTTATTGAGCACTTTCCAAGCCCCAGGCACCCTGGTAAGTCCTCTGCACATTTCATCGCACTAGATACCCAAGACAGCCCTTGGAGGTAGAGCAACTGTAAGCCCCACTGTAGAGACAAGGACTGCAGGGCTCAGAGAGGTGTGGTGATTTGCCCAGGGACACACAGCAAGTGCATGGTGTCTCAGATATGAAGCCAGACTGGCTTCTAGCTGCACTCTGACGAGTGTCTCCTAATGTCAACCTCACAGAGTTGTCTATGGAAGCTGTGAGGATCCCAAATGGAGGAGGCCCACCAGGTCAGGACTCTGATCCCCCCGGCCTCCTGAAGAGAAGCTCCACTGGAGCCACTCAGGCTGCCTGGGGGGGTGGTGAGACACCCTGTCTTCTCCTTCAGGGGTCCAATCACCAGCCGGCATGTTCAGGCTCTGGCCATCTCTCTTGCCACTCTGCCCAGGAGCTGCCAGCGGCCCTACCCCAATCCTGGGATGCCACAGGACAGCCCAGAGAACAGGGACATGGGCGGGCAGCCCAGAAAGCTTGTGCCGGAGGCTTGCTTGCACCAAGAGGAGCCCTCACTGGCCCCAGGAGCCAGACACAAGCACGAGCACTGGTTGCTTTGGAAGCAAACTCCACAGGCTGAGCTCTCACTCGGAGGCCTGGATGTAGACAGGTACCGCGAGCATGGCGCACGGACCCTCGGTCCCGGCCTGCAGCTCAGCCAGTGCCAGGTTGGACCCCAGCCCCTCGGCATGTCCGGGCACCACCAGCTCAGGGTCGCTGCCCACTGTGCTGCCCACGACAATGGACAGCACGGCGTCGGGCTCCGTGAAGGGTGGCTTGCCTGGGGTAGCCTCGGGCACCGCTCCCGCCCCTGCATCCTTCAGCTCCTCCAGCCCCAATGGGTCTGGCAAGGAGGTCACCACCTTGTGCCCCCCACTGCTGCTGCCACTGCGGGGCGCTGCCCTCCTCCGGGGGGCCCTCCGGGCCTGCAGGTCCTTTTCCTTCTGGAGGCCGAGGCGGCAGCGGTGATCCTTGAGGTATTTGTGGCGGGAAAAGCCCTTGGCACAGCCCGCGCAGCGGAACTTGTAGTTGCCTGTGTGGGCGCGCTCGTGCTCGGCCAGGTGGGCGCGGCGGCTGAAGGACTTGCTGCACAGCGTGCATTTGTGGAGCTTCATGCCTGGGGACAGGGGTTGTCAGGAAGGGGCGCCTGGCCCTCACCCTGAGACCCACGCCTGCCCAGACACAGAGTTCAGTTCTGCCTATACGCAGCTGGGTCAGCCGGCCCCACCCCCACTCCTCTCGCCTCCTGCCTCCTCTCAGCCACACGCTCCTCTGGAGCTGACTCCTGCCCCTGGGCCGCTGCACTTGCTGCTTCCGCTGCCTGAAACAGCCTGTTTGATCCCTGAGGCCTAAGGAACTTCACAGGCCCCTGCGGTCTCTCCCCACCTGCCCTGTCCACCTGCCTCACCCTGAACCTCACACCCTGCCCGATAGGGAGCTGGGATGTCTGCCAAACACGCAAGTGGGCATGATGCCCACTGCTCTAAGCTCCGCACTGATCGCCCACTGATCATCCTACAAAGGGTGCTGACCATCCCCCTCACCCCTCCAGTCACCTCCTCTCCTTCTGTACCCTGTGCTCACTATCTTCCCTGGCATCAAACACCCCATGTCTCCCTGCCACAAGGCTCCCTCTCCCTGCAAAGCTGTTTGCCGGCTTATCCCACAGCACTCAACTCCTCAGGGACCACCCTGATCCACACACTTCCTTCTGTTTCTCTCCATCCTTGGCCTCAATGTCCTTGAGTCCTTGTTTACTGTTCATTTTCAGCACCCCCCCCCCCAAGGCTCAGCTTCCCCACAAGGGCAGAGTAGGGCTCTGCCTACCTGATGCCCATGGCATGGCTCCTGCCTGAGATGCACTTGGGACTCAAGGGCTGTACACTCGATGAACCCGTGGTGCTTTATGTCACCCTGGCATCAGCTCCCATGCACACCCACCCTAGGCCAGGCACTTTTCAGATGCCGTCAGCCCCTCAGCCTCCTTAGGCAGCTCAGGCAGCAATGTGCTGAGACCGCCCAGCAGGAGGGGTCAGTGTCAAGGCTCAACCCCAGGCTCTCTGTCTCCTGTCCCTGATCTACTCTCCTGGTTTTTAACTGCTCTTTAGCCACTGTTTCCTTTCTGTAAGCACTGGTTCTCCAACAGACTTTATCCCCAGGGGACTTTAGGCAGTGCCTGGAGACACTTGTGGTTGCCACCGTGTGAGCAGGACGCCACTGACATCCAGTGGGTAGAAGTGGGTACCTCCCCCCATGACAGAATTATCCAGCCCAAAATGTTAGCAGTACCCAGGCTGAAAATGCTATTCAAGGCTAAGTACACGTGGAATACCAACTCTGCAACTCCAGGAGCCCCTGGGAAGTGATGCAAGAGACCCCTGCCCTGCTAAGGAACCTCCCACCACACGGGATCGTGCCCAACTCTGGGTGCTGCCCTGATTCTGCTGTCTCCCGGCGGGTCCCCTTCAGACTGCAGGACTGTGCTTCCTCTCCAAAATGTGGCCTGACTCCAGCCCACAGCAGTGTGAACCTGTGTGCCACACTGACCAGGGACATAAGCCTCAGGGGTCGTGTCTGCTCCACCTACTCTCCCGGCCCACCCCTGAGCTGAGCCAGAGGCCCCTGGCCCTTACCAGAGTGGGACAGGATATGAGCCTTCAGCTTGTCCGGCCGGTTAAATTCCTTACTGCAGCCGGTGTGCGTCCTGGAAACCAAAGCCACCTGTGAGGCAAGTTCGGCAAGGCGGGGACACTCTTGCCGGTCCCTCCATAGCCCTGGACACACAGGACACTGGTCACCAGGGCTGGGTGAGGAAGCAGGTTGGGAGGGAGGTTATCCTTCTGTCCCCGCCCCCGTCTCAGCCTTCTGTGGCCGCCTGCAGGACAGCCCCCACTCACGAGAAGGGGCACTTGTACTTCTTGAAGGGCTCGTGGATCAGCATGTGCCTCTTCAGTTTGTCCTTGCGGTTGAATGCAGACTCGCACACGGAGCATTTGTAGGGCTTCTCGCCTGTAGGAGACAGCCAGGGAGAGTGAGGGTCCCAGAGGAGTCTGAACTTGGGACCCACGGGGGCCAGCATCCCAGGGAGGTGCCTTGGGGAGAAAAGCTTCTCTCGCTCTCCTTCCTCCTGACTTTATTTTGCCAAAGAGAAGAAAAAGGCGCATTTTTTTTTTTTTTTGAGATAGGGTCTCACTCTGCTGCCCAGGCTGCTCTTGAACTTCTAAGCTCAAGCAATCCTCCTGCTTCAGCTTCCTTGTAGCCGAGAGACTCACACCACAGCACGCATGGGTGTTCTACACAGGCTGGTCAGAGAAGCCTCTCTGCTGAGACAGCACAGGAGAAACCTGAGGTGGCAGGGAGGGGGCCGTGTGGAATTTGAGTGAGGATACCAGGCAGAAGAGAAGCGAGGGCAAAGGCCCAAGGCTGGAGCATGCCTGGGACATGTGAAGAGACCACCGAGGCTGGGACTGGGGGAGGGGAGGCCGGTGAGGTCAGCGCAGCAGGGCCCATGGAGAGGACCTGTACAGCCAAAAGAAAGGACTCTGACTTTTACCAAGCCAGATAAGAAGTGGCCAGAAGGTGTGAGTACAGGGTGGGGACCTGACTGAAGACCTGGGCCCCTCTGGTGGCAGGTGAACAGAGGCAGGTGAACAGAGACCCAGGTGGTGCCAGCACAATGAGGGGCCCTCACCGACAGAGGGGAGGGACAGAGGAGCCTAGGATGAGTCTGGGGCGTGGCCTGAAAAGAAGGTCCACTAAGAGAGGAGGAGCACACTCCGTCCAATCAAAGCCTCACAATGAACCACGAGGTAAGAACTTCTGTCATCTCCGTGTCACAGCTTAGCGTCTCACAGCCCAAGGAGCAAAGCGACTCACCCACACACTACAGCGCACGCAGTGGAGATCCCAGCCCAGCAGTCTGATCCCAGCCACTTGTGCCACCCCAGACCCTCCCGCCACTAACCCAGCCTGGAGATGTAGGTCCCACCTGATGAGGTCAGGGGTCACCTAAGGATCCCCAGGACCTCAAGGGAGGTGCTGTGGAAAGAAAGGACTGTTCCCAAGCCGATTTGATTTCCTGCCATTGTTCACTCTCTGTAATGAACAAAGCACTTTGAAAAATGCCAACCCAGTTGGTTACGGAAGGTCCGGTCCTTATAATGGAACACTCTGCAGCCATTAAGAAGATTAAGGGCAGGCTGCATTCCTTCATCTGGAAAGATCTGGCCACAGGGCTCAAGAGAAAGAAAGCGACAGAAGAGCTTCACACAGTCCCTTTGTCTGGAAAAAGTGCAAGACCTATACTTCAAGAAAACCTAGTCATATGTGGTTTCTTTGTATGTATGTATGTATCCAGTGGTTTTATGAGACAAGGTCTTACTAGGTAGTTCAGGATGGCCTTGAACTCACTAGTAGCCCAGGCTAGTCTTAAACTGACAATGACCCTCCTGCCTCAGCCTCTCAGATGCTGGGATGACAGGCATGCACTACCACACCTGGCATGTGTGTGTGTGTGTTATATACAACAAAGTTGCAGAGAGGGAGCACCAAACTGTCAGCAGCAAGCAGGATCTGGAAGGGAATTTAACATTTTAGTTTATGGCTCCGCATGGTGGTGCTTGCCTAGAACTTCAGCACTTGAGAAGCTGAGACAGGAATATCACTGTGAGTTCAAGGCCAGTCTGCACTACATAATGAGTCCTGTTTTGTTTTTGCAGTAATGGGAATCGAACTCAGGCTCTTGTGCGTCCAAGGTTGGCATGGTAGCACTTGAGCTAAATCCCCAGTTCTGTGAATCCTGGTTTGCTTTTTTTTTTTTGAGACAGGGTCTTGCTTCATAGTTCAGGCTGGCTCTGAGCTCACGACATAGCCCAGGCAAGCTTTGAACCCAGCAGTTCTCCTGTCTCTGCCTCCTGAGTGCTGGGATTACAGGCATGAGCCACCTCACCCAGCACTGGTAGGTGGTATTGATTGTTGGTGGGCGTGAGTCAGCACGCCCAGCATTGTATGCGGTTACCAGGATCGAACTCAGGACCTTGCACTTGCGAGGCAGGCGCTGGAACCACTGAGCTAAATCTCCAGTCCATGTGAATCTTGTTTTTAAAAAAAGTTTTCGGGCCAAAGATTTGGCTCAGTAGTTCTGCAACCTGCCTTACAAGTGCAGTGTCCTGAGTTCGATCCCCGGAAACCACATACAATGCTGGCTGTGGTGACTCACGCCCACCAGCAATCAATACCACATACCACAGTGCCCTGTCAGGTGGCTCACGCCTGTAATCTCAGCCCTCGGGAGGCAAAGACAGGAGAACTGCTGGGTTCAAAGCTTGCCTGGGCTACATAGTGAGCTCAGGGCCAGCCTGAACTACAAAGCGAGACCCTGTCTCAAAAAAAAAAAAAAAGGTATAAAATAAAGGGCCGGAGATTTAGCTCAGTGGTTCCGCCGCCTGCCTAGCAAGCACAAGGTCCCTGGTTCGATCCCAGTAACCACATACAATGATATGACATTGGGCATGGTGACTCACACCCACCAGTAATCAGTAACACACCCCACAATGCTGGGCATGGTGGCTCACACCTGTAATCCCAGTACTTGGGAGGCAGAGGCAGAAACAGGAGGATTGCTGTGTTCAAAAAAAAAGAGTAGAAAAAATATAAAATAAAACTAGAATGACTCCACACTAATGGAGCCAATAAAATTAATTTTTTTTTTAGACAGGGACTCTCACTTTATAGTTCAGGCTGATCCTGAGCTCACTATGTAGTCTAGACTGGCCTTGAAATCTTGGCAATCCTCCTGCCTCTGCCTCCTGAGTGGTGGGATTATAGGTGTGAGCCACCACACCCGACTAGATTTTAATTTTTAGATTCTTTTCAATTAAAAAAAATTTTGTGTGTTTCAGTGTTTTTTTTTTTTTGGTATTTTTTTGTTTTGTTTTTTTTTGCTTTTTTGAGACAAGGTCTCACTATGTAGTTCAGGCTGGCCCTGAGCTCACTATGGTGCCCAGGCAAGCTGCCGCGAACTCAGCAATCCTCCTGTCTCTACCTCCCGAGTGCTGGGATTACAGGCGTGAGCCACCACATCCGCATTGTGGTATGTGGTGTTGATTGTTGGTGGGTGTGTCTCCACGCCCAGCATTATATGTGGTTACCGGGGATTGAACTCAGGACCTTGCGCTTGCGAGGCAGGCTCCGGAACCACTGAGCTAACCCTCTGGCCCTGTGTTTCAGTGTTTTTGTTCGTTTATTTGTTTGTTTTGCAGTACTAGGGATCAAATCCAGGGCTTCAGACATGCCTGGCAGGCACTCAAGCAACTGAGCTATACAATCTCAGTCAAAAATTTTTAACTAATGCCAGGTGTGGTGGCTCACGCCTGTAATGCCAGTACTCAGGAGGCAGAGGTAGGAGGATTGATGTGAGTTCCAGGCTTGCCTGGGCTACATAGTGAGCACAGGGCCAGCCTGAACTACAAACTAAGACCCTGTCTCAAAAAAACTTAAAAATATTTTTTGAGTGCCGGAGGGTTAGCTCAGTGGTTCTGGCGCCTGCCTCGCAAACGCAAGGTCCTGAGTTCGATCCCCGGTAACCACATATAATGCTGGGCGTGGAGACTCACACCCACCAACAATCAACACCGCATTCCACAGTGCTGGATGTGGTGGCTCACGCCTGTCATCCCAGGACTTGGGAGGCAGAGACAGGAGGATTGCTGAGTTCACAGTGGCTTGCCTGGGCACCAGTGAGCTCAGGGCCAGCCTGAACTACAAAGAGAGACCCTGTCTCAAAAAAAAAAAAAAAAAAAATATATATATATATATATATTTTGAACTAATTAAAAAAATTAAGGATTAAAAGAACATAAAATGTTAATATGTCTCAACCAGGGAAGCAAGGAAAGGGAGTGTTATGCAGGTTTGGGTGGAATTTTGCAGCAAGAACAGTGCCCCGTTCCCAGGTGCTTACCTCTGCTCCAGTGCGATGGGAACACCTTTTCCTGAGGTAGGCAAGGGGCTGAGAAGGAGAGAGAGGGTGGGAAGGACCCTAATAGGGTGGGGAGGGAGGGAGGAAGGGAAGGGATAGAGGGGGACTGGAGGGAGATGGGGAGAAGCGCCCACGGGGATGGACAGGGGATGGAAAGGGACCAGGAAGGGAGATGCAGGGCCCAGGGCACCCACCTGAGTGGATGTGGGCGTGCAATTTGAGGTAGTGCTCGCGCCGGAAGAACTTCTTACACACCTGGCACTTGAACCTACCCCCGCTGCCATGGGTGGGCAGGTGACGCCGCAGGTAGCGCTCACAAGGAAACACCTAGGGGAGGAGAAGGGTGACTTCAGGTCTGCCTCACTGAGACCCTTTCCTGAGCTCACAGCCTGTGGGGACACCCTCCTTCCGGCCTCCTGGGGACCAGGACCCAGTGTTGTGTCAGCCACCAGGACCTCGTGGCTCTCTGCTCACGGGCAAGCCCGGCCCAACACAGCATCTGCCAGGCTGTTCAAGACTCAATTCACAGCTCTGTGAGCTGCCTGTGGGAAGCCTTCCCTGGTGCCCCAGTGCCATGCCAGACACAGCCAACTCTGACCCTGAAAGATCACCCACATTTTTAAATCAGCATTTAACCCACACAGGGCTCTAAAAGGGCAGAGGTGCTTTCATTCCCTTTTCAGTCAGGCCCGGGACCAAAGGACTGACAAAGGAATGAAGGAAAAAGTGAATAACTCAAGAAAAAAACAGAAAGATCACAAAGGGCCAGACAACACAGGAGCCAAAATTGCTTTTCAGTCTGGGTACAAGATGCACATTCATTCACCTGTTTAGTGAACAGAAGCGATCAAGGACTCAGGTGCAGCCAGCCAACCCGTCATTGCCCTGTACAACTTCCCCTCCCATAATATGGGAATAGTAAGAGCGTATCTTCCTTGTAGGGGTCTTGGAGTCAATTCCAGTAAAATTGTTAGCACAACCCCTAGTGCATGCTTCTTGCTCATATCATGATCCCTTTAAATTCCAAAGCCCACGTTTAGGCTATATAATTAGAAGCGTCTAGAAAGAGACAAACCAGGGCTGTCCTGGAAAATCTGCCAGGTAAGGTTGTTTAAAAATGAGCAGAATAAGGAAACAAGGTAAATACTTCAGAGGATGTAATCAGCAAAACCCAGACTGCAGGGAAACTCCACAGGAGCTACAGCCCAGTTTCTTCAACAAATAAATTAAAAGGAAACTAAACAGGAACAACGAGGTGGGTGAGGGAGGGGTACAGAATAACAGAAGATTTTGTCACATCACTCAACCATAAGCTGTAGACCTGACCCAAATAAAGTTTACAAAAATCATGATGCGGACACAGTGCTGATTGGAACACTTGCCGGACATTTGGTGACTTTAGAACACGCTTCCAGAGTCTCTGGGGGAAAAAAAAGGATCATAAGGAGCATAAAGGGGCAGCAATGAGGACGAGGGTGGGACCCACCTTTTGGCAGTGCGGGCAGGGGAAGTTGTGCGTGGCCGTCTGCAAGTGGTGCTCCAGGGCCTCGGGGGTGGAGTACTTGTTGACACATTTGACACACCTAAGCCGGAAGCAGGAGGAGAGGTGAGGAGACCCAGAGGCCACAGGGACAGCCTCTTGCTGCTGCAGGTCCAAGCCACGAGGCAAAATCCCTCATTTATTCCATTCTCAAATCTGTCTGCTCTTTTGGCTTGCCACTGCCTCAGTCCTGACCCACGCTGCCATCAGCTCCTGTGCAGACAGGTGTGGTTACTTCCTCCCCGCCCTGCGGTCTGCTCTCCACAAGGGAGCCAGAAGGAGTCTTTAAAAATGAACAGCAGGGCTGCAGGCCTAGCTCAGTTGCAGAGGACCTGCCTAGCAGGTGTGAGGCCCTGGGTTCCATCCTCAGCACCACAAAACAATAAATAAATCAAAGTGAAAGGCAAGGCAAGGCGCCCAGCCCAACCCACTCCCACCTCTCAGACCACATCTTTCTTCACTTGCCACCCAGGACCCTTAGCCCTGGTATGCCAACTGGAGTGGACTAACTACCACCTAGAAGATCAGTAAAGCACCATTGTGGGGGTGTCTGTGGATGGCTGACATGTAGGCCTGCAAACTGAGGGAGAGAGACCCACCTAGGATGCAGCTGGCACCCCCACTAGGCTTACAGACTGGACAGAGTAAAGAGGAAGAGAAGGCCGTGTCCCCATCTTGGAAGAGCTCCAGTCTGTGCCACTGTCCTGGGACATCAGTTTCCAGTTTCTTCAGCCTTCACATGCAGACCCACACTAGCAACTCTGTGTTTTAGGCTTGGTGTGCCATCCTCAATCCCTCTTGTTCTCCAGCGTCTGTATTCTTGGGCCAAGCAGCTCCTCCAGCTGTCCAAAACACAGATGGCCACTGTGGCTCCTTTTGCCCCCTCATCCTGCAGACCGCCATGGTAGACCCTTCTGCCTATGTTCCAGGAAGCCAACCTAATAAATCCTCTTGCATAATTATACTATGTTTTCCATTGGATCTGTTCCTGGAGAGAACCCTTACTAATACACCCCCTTTCACTGCTCTCTGCCCACTCGGACGCATCTAAACATATCAGCCTTGCTCCTTCCTCAGGGCCTCTGCTCTTGCTGTTCCTGTCACATGAAACACTTTCCCAATCTCCCCCTAGCAGTACCTCCTCATGCCTCAGCTCAACGGTGCCTCCTCTGAAAGGTTCTCCTTTGCTGTCCTGCCTCGTTGCCCCCCACAGCTTACCCTAGCCACTCCCTATTCTGTCTCCCTCCCTTAGTACTTATTATCTAGAAACACTTTATTTATTTGCTTACTTGGTTATAATCTGTCTCCTCCACCAGCAAGTGGTCCTTACCATAGGGACTATATCTGGTCACAACTTGCTCTGAGCACCAGTGAGAACCCATCACAGGAAAAGTCAGACACACAGGGATCCAGGCCCTGCTCCTCCTTCTCTGATGCCCTTCGGCTCTGGGGTGGGGAACCCCAGTGCCCCTGGTTCACTCTTAAGCTTGTCAGAGTCAAAGGACACAATTGGGCCAAGCAGTTCATAAACGGCAAAGTGCTATCAACACAGCTGTAACTGTTGACACCACTGTGGTTGCTGGACCCTCCAAACAGTACCTGAGGAGCCCAGAGGCAGCTCGATGGTACAGCGCTTGCCTAGAATGTGCCCTGGATTTCACCTCAGGCACCACCAAACAGCACTTCCAGCCACAAAGTACTTTAAAGGAACAAAAGAAACCACCATCTCCCCACCACAAAATACTTGCCAGTCAGTGGCCCCATTCAAACAAGGACTGTACAGGCTGCTTTTGCTAAAATGTACTGACTCTTCCTTGGGCCTTCAGACATCTGACAGGAAACAACACCAGGATAAAAGCTTGGCATCTCTGCCTTTATTCTATATCTGTCTCTTTTGCTGCCTTAAACTTTGCCTCAGATTCCAGCTCAACTCTGCACACTCGTGTGTTAATCACTTAAGGAGTATCTGCTTAAAATGGAGAAGATAAGGTCCCTTAGCCCTAAATTTACCTAACCTCTCCTGTCCTCCCTCTAGACAGAAGATACAAGATAAGAGAATTGAAGCTCATTTCAAGATCCCAGGAGTGTGGGATTTTTTTGGGGGGGGGTGTGCCAGGGATCCAACTCAGGACCTTGGGCATATGAAGGAGGCACCAGAAACACTGAGCTAAATCCCCAGCAAGAGTCCAGGAACAGAAAGTCTTTCACACAGATCACTACCCTCTAGGCGGAAGGGGCTGACCATGAGAGCAGGCATTTCCGTGACCCTCCCCCAGCAGAAACAATTCCTGCTGCCTGCAGAACTGCAGAACCAGACTTGAGATAATGATCAACCACACCAGCTTGCTCAGTACTCTACCCAGGCATACTGCTTGTCCCACACCCTTTTACCCTACCCCTATAAAAACTGAGCCCTGTTGATATCTGGGAAGACAAGATGGCTACCCTGCATGAATAAATTCCTCTCTTGCTTCACTGTCACTCAAGTTTCTGATTGGATGATCAAGGAGACAGGGGTCAGGACCTGGATTTTTTTGGGAGGTGGGGTGGGGTTTGTTTTTTTGAGACAGGGTCTCACTCAGGCTGGCCCTGAGCTCACTATGTAGCCCAGGCAAGCCTCAAACTCAGCAATCCTCCTGCTTCTGCCTAGGACCTCATTTTTTGGGGAGCCCAGAGTTGGGTCTTTGGCTTAGGATACCAGGCACCAACAGGCAGGCAAATCATACCAAAGAGAGCAATGAAGGCATCATCATTCTGCACAACAGTGCCACTTGTGGGAAACCCCAGATAGGTGGCACCAACAGTGGCCCCAGAGACCCCTTCAGACCATTCTCTGGAACCACAGAAAAAGTCCAGCCAGACAGAAAGACTGGAAGAAAAGGTGGAGTGGGAAAGAGGTTCTAGGAGGACAGAGACTGAGCACACTACTGAAGTAGGAAGAAATGTAGGTTTATATGAGAGGAAGTTTAACAAAAGCCGTGAAAATAAAACTCCCCAGCCAGGAGGCTTGAAGCAGGAGAATCACAGGTTTGAGACCAGCCTAGGCTACATGACAATGACATATCTAATGACAAAAAGAGCTCTCCATCAGGACCACCACCTTCACTGCGGTAACACGAAGGGTAAAGGACCAATCAGCATGACACCTCAGAGAGGATGCACAGCGAAGGACATGGTGGTGTCACCTGTGATGTACTCGCTGACAGCACACATCCTGGCGTAATCACAAGGTAAAGCCAGGCAGACTCAAATGAGAACACTCTCTTAAATAATTTGGCTATACGCTTCAAAACATCAAGGTCAGGCTCAGGGTAGAGTACCTACCTAGCAAGCAGGAGGCTCTAGGCTGGATTCCTTGTAAATGAGGACCTGTCCCAGCTTCAAGGCAGGGAAAGAAGCATGACAAGTGAATGACATGTGACTGTAGGTTGCACCCTTGGCCAGAAAACGTTTTTTTTTTTTTTCTACAAAGAATGGTATTGGAACAACTGGAAAATATGAATAAGGTATACAGACTCGGTAGGATAACTACACTGCTCTTCACTCCCCAAGTTTGATAACTTCACTGTGATTGTGATTACTTGTAAATTACTTACAAATAGGATAAGCAAACAGGACACAGCATTAACAAGTGGGAAATCTAGGAGAAGACCACGTCTGAAATTATCCATACTACTCTTGTCATTTTTCTGAACACCTGAAATTTTATCAAAATAAAAGTTTAAAAAGAACACATGTGCATGTGTTGTGTGTGTGTGTCTGTGTGTGTACATGTGCATGTGCAAATGCAGTGCTTTGGACTGAACCCAGAGTCTTGCAAATGCAAATCTAAAAAGAATATTTGTTGAGCAATATTGCCTGTAATAGGGGGGAGTGGGTCAAGGTGGGTATGGAATTCCTATTCACTCTACACCTCTTTGCAGTTTTTTAAATACTGTACTATATGCTATATGTACATGGCAATTTTATTTTAATGTAGGTAATTAGTCTTTCTTAGAACTCCCTTGGGGATCTGACCTGCAAAATCACTTCTAGGAACATACAAATGAACAAAGCCAGTGCCCAAACTGTTCCCTATAGCACTGTTTATAATAATGACAAACTAGCAATAACTCCAGTACCCAGCAAAGAGAAATGGTTTAAATGAATTACCATGCATTCATATACAACTGACTAATAAGTAGCTGTTTAAAAAACAAAGTCAACCCAGCATGGTGGCTCACACCTATAATCCCAGCACTCGGGAGGCAGAAGAGGAGGATTGCTGAGTTCAAGGCTTGCCTGGGCTACATAGTGAGCTCAGGGCCAACCTGAACTACAAAGCGACACCCTGTCTCAAAAATTAATTAATAATTAAAATAAAAAATAAAAAGAGCTGGATGTAGCTCAGTGGTAGAGCACCCTTGGGTTTAATTCCTAGTATCATAAAAATAAATACAGTGTAATAAAAAGAAATAAGGTAGGCACTATTGTGGTCCCCATTTCACAGATGAGGAAACTGAAGCCCCTGGTGGTTGAATACTTCACCAAAGTCATCCATAGGGATCTGAATATAAGCAGGTGGCTCTGGATACCATTCCACCCCGAGGCCACTCCAGGCTGCCTATCCCTAGGAAAGGACAGCAATCCATTTCCCTGGACTGCATTTACTCAGCTCTGAATCCAGAAGCCTCACCCGGGAGGGTAAGAGTGGTCACCAGCCGACTCCCTGTGGACACGTGATAATCTCATGGCAGAAGCAGAAGCAGGTCCGGGACAGATAACCCTCTTTGCTTTTTACCACACTTATCCCAAGGGACTCAGTACCAGGGGGCAAATCCAGGTGAAAAGCTCACAGCGCAAAAGCCCAGGGTCTCAAGGGGTCAGGGGTGCCACGCTGAAGTGCTGCAGAGACGCCCTGTACAGATAGGACGAGGGGGAGGCACCGGCAAATAATCCAGAGGACACACCAGACAAGCTGGCCATGGGAGCCGTGGCTCCGAGAGGACAGGAAGAGCTAGGATGGGCACATGGCCAACCAGGGCGCCTTCACCACTTCTCCCACAGGGGCCCTCTGTGCCTGCAGCAGAGGGCTAAAGTGAACAGGTGAACTGGAAAAATCACCCTCTGTAAGATCTACACTTGGTCTCTTCATTGGTCAGTGTTAGAATTTTACCAAGCTTCACTTTACCCTACATCTTATAGACTATACGAGAGACAATCTCACATTATGATTCTCGATTTCCAACATGTGCTTGTTTGTTCTTTCTTCACTGTAAGAATCAGCATACTGTTTTGAAGATGATGAAGTAAACCAACCATCTGTGTTTGCAATTCTGGGGATTGAATCCAAGGCCTCTGCACTAAGCTACATTCCCAGCTACCATCGCCCCTTTTCAGGTTTTGCTAAGTCATTAAGTTATGCAGATTGACTCAGTCTTTGGATTTTCCTGCCTCAGCCTCCCAGAGTGCTAAAATTACAGATGTGTGCCACCAAGCCCGGCTATATTTTCTCAATTTTTTAGTATAGGAAAAAAATTAATTTTATCAATTGAGAACTGCTACCATATATAGTTCTTTTACTTTCAAAAAAAGAAAAGAAAAACAACCTTTTTTCTTTCTTTTTTTTTTTTTTTGCTTTTTGGAGACAGGGTCTCACTTTGTAGTTCAGGCTGGCCCTGAGCTCACTATGGTGCCCAGGCAAGCCACCGCGAACTCAGCAATCCTCCTGTCTCTACCTCCCAAGTGCTAGGATTACAGGCGTGAGCCACCATGTCTGGCACTGTGGTATGCGGTGTTGATTGTTGGTGGGTGTGAGTCTCCACGCCCAGCATTATATGTGGTTTCCAGGGATTGAACTCAGGTCCTTGCACTTGCGAGGCAGGCGCCGGAACCACTGAGCTAACCCTCTGGCCCTCTTTTTTTTTTGAAACAGGGTCTCACTTTGTAGTTCAGGCTGGCTCTGAGCTCACTATGTAGCCCAGGCAAGCCTGGAACTCAGCAATCCTCCTGTGTCTGCCTCCCGAGTGCTGGGATTACAGGCAAGAGCCACCACGCCCGGCAAACAACCTTTTTTCCATTATAAATGAGGGTACTGGTTTCCCTTTTAAAGGATTTTCTCCTACACCAAATGTCTGCCATTGAGAATGCTATGGCTAGATGTCCCCCGAAGCCTGTGTGGTCACAGTGGAGCTTGTTGGAAGTGGCTGGATACAGAGTTTGTGCTGCTGGGATCAAGGACATGACAACGGGATGATCACAGAGCCACACTGGGACTGAGGATGTAAGTGCTACCTCCCTAAGGGTGGGAAGCCCAGGAAAGATACAGAGGACAGAAAGAGCTGCGATCGGGACTTGGCTCTTGCCCCTTACTTGCGACTTGTTGTCTTGCTTGCTGCCTGCGATGACTGTTTCTCCTCAGCAGTGCCCCTCTGCCAAGACACCCTGGCTCCAAGACTATGGACTGAAACTGAGAGCTAAATCCTCTTTTCCTCCTTTAAGTACTAGGAATTTTGTTTCAGCAAAGAGAAAAGTAACTAAGACAGAAGAATGATACAGGAGAGCCAGCATGTTTTCCTCACCTGTGCCATACAAGGAACTCTGCCAGGCTGGACCCCAGCCTGGAGTCTCAGTTTCCCCTTTGGAGGGGTCTCACCAGTCCTGAGTGATCAAGGAGGCCACAGGGACCCCAAGCCCTGCCTGCTGGCCCTTGCACCCAGGTGGATGGGGGTGGCACGTACTTGTAGACAGCACTGTCCTTCTTGGGGCTGTGTTGGGGCAGCCAGCTGTGGGAGTACTGGTGCACGCCCAGGTCATACAGCGAGGGGAAGTCCTTGCCGCAGAGGTGACAGCGGTAACTCAGCTCCTCCTGGTGGCTCTTGATGTGCTCCAGAAATGTGTCGAGCTTGGGGAAGGTCTGGGCACAGGTCTTGACCACGCACTTGTACACCTGGGGGGAGATGCTGGGCAGGTGAGGAAGGCAGAAAGGCCACGGCCACCACTGCCCCTGCCTGCTGCCACTGGCCTCTTTCCCCTGCCCGTGATTGCTGAAGCGCTGGTTTTATTTTCATTAGAGTTCTCTTCTCTGTGTGTAGTCTGGATTCATATAGAAAAGTCATCTAGGTCCTTATGAGGCTTAGGCAGGAGGATCACTGCAAGTGTGCAGCCAACCCGGGCTACATCATGAATTCAAGGCTGAACTACACAGAGAACCCACCTCTAAAAAGAGAGAGAAAGAGAGACAAAGAGAGAGAGACAAACCATCTAAGACCTGCAGATACAGGGAAGGGATGACAGTGTGGCCAGTGTCCTGCTGGTATAGTGGCTCAGGAACCTGAGCACACATAAGAATCCCAGATTGCTGGATGCCACCTCTGGGGTGGCTAACCCACTGGGTGGGGTAGTCTGTATATATAAACTCCTGACCAGGAATATTTAAGTGATGCTGACATTGTTGGTCTGGGGAATCTCACTTTGAAGACAGCGAACAAACAAACCATGTTAGGGTCGTCTCACTCTCTGGAGGATGGGGGGAGTTTTGAAAATTTACTGCTAACTCACAACCCAGGCTCATGAGTAAATGTTAACTTGTAAAAATCTGATCCAATGTAATGATTTTTTTCGTGTAGAGAAGATAACCTCAAAAGTCAGAGTGTTGTTGCCCCATAGAACATGAACCACATTTGTATTCATTGTAGTAGTCTGACTTTGGTAATCCTTTTCTTGGTTTTGTGGGAGGTTTGTTTGTTTGTTTGTTTGTTTGTTTGAGACAGCATCTTGCTGGACAGCAACCCATTGTTCTGCTCATCAGGTTCTGGAGTGCTGGGATTACAGATGTGGACCACCACATCTGGCCTTCATATCCTTTTTCTGAACTGGTTTTATAATCCTTCCAATTCCTTCATTAATGAGTTAAGGAAAATTCTGACTCAAGTTCAGAGTCTCGTTTGTATATAAGAATTATGTTTGTAACTTTTTGGAAATTTTACTTCAACAAGTAGCCCATATTCCTATACAATGTTCAAAAACTCTTCCTCCCTGACAAAGTGGACTTTGATTTCTCTCAGGGTGACAAAACACCTAATTAAAACACTGGGTCCCCTGATGGTGTTTATCTAGTGCCAGCCATGTGGCTCCCTTCTTGCCAATGGAGTCAGTAGGAGTAGTTCTGGGGGCACCATCCCTCCCAGAACAAAATGCAAAAGGGTCCTAGGAGAAATCCCTCTGCTTGCTGCATTTGTCCCGACAGGTGCAGTTGCAGTCACTGCTCTGCAACCTGACGGATGAACGCCACAAGCTAAGGACACAGACTGGAAGCTAGAAGCCTGGGCCACCAGGACACATGTGACCCGCCAATAAGCCCCACATTGCCTGCTCAGGAGCTTTTCATGTGGGAGAAATAAAACCTAACTAGGAAGCCGTTGCTCTGTTATCTGCAGAATGACACATTCCTAAGCAACGGAGCACATGAGCTGACCCTGACTGAGGACAAATCTAGAGACTGGCTCTGGGAAAGGTGTCTTTACTTCTATAAAAGGTCTCCACTGCTCACGTGTGACTCTGTCTGGATTGCTCCCCAGGAAGAGTGACCACCATCCCAGGACAAGGTGAGCCACAGCGGGGGATGTGGCCAGAGTTAGGAAGACACCCAGGTCTTGAGGCTGGGCTGAGTCACCTGTCTCAGGCCTGGGGCTGTCCCATCGAGGACTCAGGCTCTGTGAGGTGACAAACTTCTCAGCTCCTTACGTCACCTGGAGTCTATGATTTGTCCCCAGGGTCGCCCAATTTAACTCTACTAGCCCTTGCTAGGAATCTACTCTAAGGATAAGAGCTGTGGGAAAAAATTTGAGGGGCTGACTCCTGTCCCTCTGCAGGCACCATTCAAGACCACACAAGCCAGATGTGGTGGTGCAGGTCTATAATCCCATCACTCTGGGAGGCTAAGGCAAGAGGATCATAAGTTTGAGCCCACCCTGGACAACTTAGTGACTCAGCAAAACCCTGACTCAAAAATAAAAAATTTTAAATAGAACAAATAATGTACATTCATTCAATGCAATATTACTCAGCATAAAATAGAATTATACTTTCAAAAAAATAAAAAATTTAAGGACTGGGGCTTTAGCTCAAGTGGTACTGCACTAACCTTGGACACACAAGGATCCAAGTTCAATCCCCAGTACCACAAAAAAAAAAAAAATTAAAAGGTACTAGGAATATAGCTCAGTGCAAAGGCCCTGGATTCAATCTCCAGTGCCACACACACACACACACACACACTCTCTCTCTCTCTCTCTCACCCACACACATAAACCCTGTACCAAGTAAGAGTCACAATGGGTGACTGTGGCCCTTGCTGCCCTCTGTCCACCTACCTGCTCATTCTTGTGTTGGGTCATATGGGACTTGAGCTGGAAGTAGGTACTGAACTTGCTAGGGCAGAACTGGCACAGGTAGGAGCTGTCGATGAGGACCACCTGCTTGGGCTCCATCTTGTCCCCCTCGTCCTCACCTGCTGTGGGCAAAGCCTGGGGCTGTGGCGCACCTACCAGGGTCTGGCCCAGATCTAGGGAGAAGGCCGAAAAGGAGTCAGACAAGGAGTCACAGGAGACCTACCATGCGCCTCTGTCCCCCCACCTCCTAAGTGCGTTGGTGGCAAACCCTGCTCGAGGCACCCACTCCCATCCTGCAGTGTGAGGGCTACAGCCGGTGCACAGGCTAAACTGCCAGGATGCTCATGCTCCTGCCGCATCCCTGCCCTCCCCTCGGACACTGTGGCCCTCTTTCCGCACCTTGCTCCCCTCGTGACACTCCAAGCCCCTGGTTCTCACTGGAGTGCCTGGCTTTCTGTCCCTTACTAGGTTGCTTCTCCTCTGTCAGGGAAATGTCTCTAGGCCAACGGCCGGGGTCCATCATGTTCTATAGATGGCTGAAACTTTGGTGCTGGCCCCGCAGGTGTTCCCAAAGGAACTGGAAGAGCGTCCTCCTCCAGGGAGCTCACAAGTCGCGGAGCACACACAGGGCTACTTCCAACCTGAGGCACTGATGGAGGGGATACAAGAGGCCACACGAGTGGGACTGTATGGAAGGGCTTTGGCTAGGGCTCCACAATACTCCCCGTGAACTGCATACAGTGGTAAGAACTTGAAATGTGCCCAGTCCAAACTCACATGTGCCATCAACATAAACAGATACTATAAAAAGCATACAGAATATCTCAACATGGCTGAGAGTATAGCTCAGTGGTGGAGCGCTTGTCTAACATGTGGGGGGCACTAGGTCTAATTCACAGTATTGCACAAAACAGAAATAAAGAACAACAAAAAAACCCTCAACAATTCTTTATATTACATGTCATACTGGTAACATAGTATATTGGGTTAAACAAAATATGATTTTGAATAATTTTGGGAGGGTAACCCACTCAGGACCCCTTCTGTCTTCTCAGGAGCTATTCTCACTCCCCAGTCCTATTCCCCAATATATTTTCCTACTCTTAACCCCCATTGTTCCTTCAAGTTCTTTTTTGGGGAACTTAGCTCAGTGGTTCTGGCGTCTGGCCTCCAACTTGAGATCCTCTTGCCTCACCCTTCGAGTAGTTGAGGTTACAGGTATGCATTATAGTGTGTTTAACTCAAAATATTTTTTTAAAAAGAAAATTAAAAAATAGATAATAGGAGGGCCGGAGGGTTAGCTCAGTGGTTCCGGCGCCTGCCTCGCAAGCGGAAGGACCTGAGTTCGATCCCCGGTAACCACATAGAATGCTGGGCGTGGAGACACGCCCACCAACAATCAACACCGCATACCACAATGCCGGACGTGGGGGCTCACGCCTGTCATCCCAGCACTCAGGAGGCAGAGACAGGAGGATTGCTGAGTTCGCGGCGGCTTGCCTGGGCACCATAGTGAGCTCAGGGCCAGCCTGAACTACAAAGCGAGACCCTGTCTCCAAAAAAAAAAAAAAAAAATAGATAATAGGAAATAGATCTTTTTACAAAAGAGGAGACAGAAATGGAGGGAGAGGAAGGGAAGGGATATAAGAGGATGAGAAAGGAATTAAGGTATGTTATGGATAGCTGTGCCTCAGTTTACGAATTTCATTTATTCCATGACTCTGGGGAAAATGGCCACATTTGTGTTCATGTGGGAAAGATGGCCACATGTCTGTCACCCAGTGTGGAGTTTGCAAACAGAAACAAAATTCTGCCAAATGCTTCTGCTCACAAACCACACTGTTCCCACACAAAAGTGTTTGTGAACTGAGCCACGACTATACAGGGACCAACTCCCCAAAAGAAATGTAATCATTATGCATGGCAAACATGGACTGGTAAAAATAAAAACTCCAGAAGACTTTTTCACATAGCTACTAGAAAGACTTAAATTATACATGCTGCTCATGTTTTATTTCTCTCAGCCAGCACTGTGGTTAAGTCCACAAGAACAATGCAGGAGCAGCACCAACCCACAAGGACAGGATCCTGAGCTCAGGAATAGGCTCAGCCCAAATGAATAGGAAACACGCAGGGTACAAAGAGCTCTGGAGAACAACTGCCACGCAGCTCAGACAGGTTTCATGTCCTGATCAATACAGTAACCACATGGAGCAATATGTTAAAAATAGATTGTGAGAGGGGCCAGAGATTTAGCTCAGTGGTTCTGTGCCTGCCTACCAAACACAAGGTCGCTGGTTTGATCTCCGGTAACCACATACAACAGTACTAGGCGTAGTGACTCCCGCCCACCAGCAATCAATGCCACATACCACATTGCCGGGCGTGGTGGCTCACGCCTGTAATCCCAGCACTTGGGAGGCAGAGACAGGAGGATTGCTGAGTTCGAGGCTTGCCTGGGCTCCATAGTGAGCTCAGGGCCAGCCTGAACTACAAAGCGAGACCCTGTCTCAAAAAAAAAAAAAAAAAAAAACGAGAGCTGTGAGGACAGCGGCTTTCCCTACTTCGACCCACCTGTGTTTTCCTCATCCTCTTGCCGGCTGGGGTTCAAGGCCATGACTTGTACGGTCACAGAATTTCGAGAAACAGTGCCACCACTGCGCCCTGGAGGCCACACCTTGTGGGTCTGCATGTGTTTCTTGACGTTGGATTTCTGCGCAAAGGCGCGGCCACACGCGATGCACTGGAAGGGCTTCTCCCCGGTGTGGCTGTGGGAGATGAGACCGGTCAGCAGGCTCACACGGTACAGGAACAGCCTAGGAGGGAGCACCCACACCAGGACACCTGGAGGGACAAATCCTCTTGCTGAGAGAGCCAAGCCACATCACTGAGCAGAACGAATAGCCCGAGTTGATGTCCTCTGTGAGATATACCCTGTCCTCATTCCTGTGAGTAATGGTGGGGACTCAGCACCTTATCTGCCACCACACAGAATGGGTACTTTGCTATAACTTTCTTTCTTTCCTTCCTTCCTTCCTTCTTTCTTTTTCTTCCTTCCTGCTTGCTTTTTTTGACACAGGGTCTCGGTTCAGCCTCTAGTTCAGGCTGGCCTTGAACTCACTATGTAGCCCAGGAGAATAGTGATCTTGCCTCAGCCTCCTGAGTGTAAGGATTACAGGTGTGCATTGCTACATCTGGCTGTCTCTAGATCTTTTTTATTTTTTCTTTTGAGATAGGTCTCACTAAGTTGTTAAATTTCCCAGGTTAGGCTCAAACCTGCAAATCTCCCTGCCTCAGCTTCCCAGAGAACTGGAACCACAGATGGGGGCCACAGCTTCAACTTGCTTTTTTTAAAACTTTTTTTTTTGAAACAGGGTCTCGCTTTGTAGTTCAAGCTGGCCCTGAGCTCAGTATGTAACCCAGGCAAGCCTCGAACTCAGCAATCTTCCTGCCTCTGCCTCCTGAGTGCTGGGATTACAAGCATGAGCCACCACGCCTGGCACTGTGGTATGTGGTATTGATTGCTGGTGGGCATGAGTCTCCACACCCAGCATTGTATGTGGTTACCAGAAATCGAACTCAGGACCTTGCGTTTGCGAGGCAGGTGCCGGAACCACTGAGCTAACCCTCTGGCCCTAAACTAATTTTGAAATGAAGCTCCCTATCATTAGGGCATATGTAAAGTCATTTGTCGTAAACATAAAATTCAATTCTGAAACAATATTATTAATACTCACAGCTCCACTGTTCAGAGGGTAGATACCTACAACATGGGACTATTTAAACTTAAACTCACTAAAATTTAAAATCCAGAGGGCTGGGGAATTTAGCACACAGGTTCTGGCATCTGCCTGGCAAGCTCAATCTGAGTTCAATCCCAATACCACATACCACAGTGCCGAATACAGTAGCTCACACCTGCAATGCCAGCACCCAGGAGGCAGAGGCAGGAGGATTGCTGTGAGTTTGAGGTTAACCTTGGCTACATAGTGAACTCAGGGCCAGCCTGAACTACAAAGCGAGACCCTGTCTCAAAAATAAATAAATAATGGGCTGGAGGGTTAGCTCAGTGGTTCCGGCGCCTGCCTCACAAGCTCAAGGTCCTGAGTTCAATCCCCGGTAACCACATACAATGCTGGGTGTGGAGACTCACGCCCACCAGCCATCAATACCACATACCACAGTGCCGGGTGTGGTGGCTCACTCCTGTAATCCCAGCACTCGGGAGGCAGAGACAGGAGGATTGCTGAGTTCAAGGCTTGCCTGGGCTACATAGTGATCTCAGGTCCAGCCTGGACTACAAAGTGAGACCCTGTAGTCCAGTTTCTCAGCTGTACCAGCCACAGTCTGAGTGCTTAACAGCCATATATGGTAGCAGCTGCCACAAGGGACAGCCCCAATTCAAGCATCTCCATCTTCACTCAGTTCCTCCCCAGAACTGAGTTTAAACCTGCCCTATAGGGGACACCTGGAAAGATCTGGAGATCTGCTCAGCTGTGACAGTTGTAGGGTAAAGTGTTACTGGTATCTAACAGTGAGGGGTCAGGGATGTGCTTAAATAAATACTCTATAAACACAGCAAAGAATGACGTGACTGGAATCTGAAGAGTCATCATGAGGCTGGAAAACCCTGGCCTGGTAAGAACCTGCTCCCTAACAGGGCTGGAACCACACACACACACACACACATGCACACACGCTCATATTCATTCTTTCTCCCCCTCTGTCCTCCTTCCCTCCCTCCCTTCTTTCTTCTTTCCCTCTCTGTCTTTGTCAAGAGATAAGAAGTCAGGTGCAGGGGTGCATGCATATAATCTGGGAGGCTGAGGCAGGAGGATCAAGAGTCTAAGCCCAGTCTAGGCAACTCAGCAACTTAGTGAGACCCTGTCACAAAAAATAAAGCATTGGGAATGTAGCTCAGTACAAATGCTCTGGGTTCAATTCCTGGTACCACCAAAAACTAAACAAACAAACAAACAAAAAGTAGACTTGCACCAAAGTCAGACATTCCAAAAGCCGCAATTGCAAAGGAAATGATCTGCTCACTATGTCTTTTCAATGCCATTTTTTTTTTTTTGAGACAGGGTCTCGCTTTGTAATTCAGGCTGGCTCTGAGCTCACTATGTAGCCCAGGCAAGCCTTGAACTCAGCAATCCTCCTGTCTCTGCCTCCCGATTTAATGCCATTTTTATGAATCTTCTATAATCACCTTCTGTATGAATGTATCCTGCTCCCTGAGGAACCCTGAACATGATCACCCCATTTCCCAGAGGAAAGAGCCAAGGCCTAGACAGGCTCCTTGCTCATTCCTTTTTCATTTGTTTGGATTTTGTGAGATAGAATCTCACTATATAGTTCAGGCTGGCCTAGAACTCAAGGCAATCCTGCCTTAAAAGCTAGGATTAGAGATGTGCACCTTGACACCCAGCTTCTTTGCCCATTCCCATGACAGGAGGTTTCATGGCTCATGCTGAGTGAGCCAGGAGCACCTAGCACCATATGGGCAGAGCTCGGAGCCGGGCCAGGAGCCTCACACCTCTGTAAAGCTCCACACTCAGTCCATCGTGGTGGGCAAGCCCTTCCCTTGGCCCTGAAAGGTGAAAGGGAAAACCATTCTGACTAGGACAGCAGGCCTGGAGGCCATGAAAGAACAAACAGGGAGCTACTGCTACACCTTGGACAGCCACCTGCCCCCAGACCCTATGACCTACAGTACCTCCGGATGTGCTGCTGCAGGTCGAAGTTCTTCGTGAAAGACTTGTCACAGTAGGAGCACTTGAGCTTCTGAGCCTTTGGCTTCCCTGCAGCTGAGACACAGAGTGGGAGGAAGGGGACAGTGAGGCTGCGGCCCAGCTGAGGGCAGCAAGAGCTTCCTCCAGCCACACACCCTGGAGTCCACAGCCACATACAGGCAGAGCAAGAGCAAAGCTGAGCTCCTCACAGGGCCTGGGAGGGAGGCCCAGGACAGGTGATGGCTGGGAAAGTGGCATGGCCCCTCAGGAGCTGCCCTTTGCCCCAGGACACAATCTGGCCTCTCTGCTGGCTTTCAGTGCTCTGTGCCCTCTGACCCCTGCCAGCCTCGTCATTCCATCAAGCTCAACTGTGGTCCCACCTCAGGGCCTTTGCAGCGCTGGTCCCCCTTGCGTGGAGTGCTGGTCCCTCAGACACTCACAAGCCTGCTTCCTTCTCCTCTCCACACAGATGGGCAGCAGCGTCTTCCAGCCTCCCTATCCCAGCACCCTGCTAATCTCCTTCCTGGAGCAACTCTGTCTCTCCTATTAGACTGTGAGTAACTGGGGGCAAAAGACCAAGATACCAGACTGTCAATGCCTGGCACAGAGGCCTACATACACATATTTGTGGAAGGAAAGAAAAGAGCAAGTGGCCAACTACAAAGTCCCTGAAAAATGCTTGGTACTCCTCTCTCCATTCACCCTCTGCCTCTAACACTGCCCCCAGCCCACACTGCGGTTTCCAAAGGGCAACAGGCACTGCTACTTTCCTGAGTGAAGCTCCTTTCCTTTCTTCCCCATAGATCCCCTATATAGTAGGAATATCAATGTTTCTGGTGGAAGCAGATATTTCCCAGCTTTCTTTCTTGGGCATGGCTATCTGACTAAGTTATCACCAATGAGAAGTAAACAAAAGTCTCATATAGAATTTCTGGAAGCTAGAAGGTACCTCTACCCCTTTACCCTTTCCTTCTTCTTTTCTCTTTCTTTCCTTTCTTTTTCTTTTATCTTTTCCTTCCTTTCTTTCTCCTTCTTTCCTTCTTTCCTTTCTTTTTGAGACAGGGTCTCGCTTTGTAGTTCAGGCTGGCTCTGAGCTCACTATGTAGTCCAGGCAAGCCTCGAACTCAGCAATCCTCCTGTCTCTGCCTCCCGAGTGCTGGGATTACAGGCGTGAGCCACCACGCCTGGCATCGTGGTATGTGGTATGTGGTATTGATGGCTGGTGGGCGTGAGTCTCCATGCCCAGCATTGTATGTGGTTACCGGGGATTGAACTCAGGACCTTGCGCTTGCGAGGCAGGTGCCAGAACCACTGAGCTAACCCTCCGGCCCCCTTCTTTCCTTTCTTTCTCTCTCTCTTTCCCTCCCTCCCTTTCTTTCTTTTCTTTTCTTTTCTTTCTTTCTTCTTTCTTTCTTTCTTTCTTTCTTTCTTTCTTTCTTTCTTTCTTTCTTTCTTTCTTTCTTTCTTTCTTCTTTCTGATGGGGCTTGCTTTATAGTTCAGGCTGGCTCTGAACTACATGCAGGCACTGGAACCACTGAGCTAAATTTCTGACCCTTCTTCATTCTTTTTACTGCATGGAATATGAAACTAATGACTGAAGCCCCAACAGTCATCTTAGATGAAGAGGCACCCTGGTAAATGAAGCTATGCTCTGGAACTAGGGGAACAGAAAAACAGAAGAAACATGGGTGCCTGGTGAACATGTCACATGATTCCCAGTCTGCCCTGTTCTACGAAACAGAAAAACATTTTATTACTTTGAGATGACTAGTATTTTAGATATTCCATTATATGCAACCAAACAACTCTATCAAGAAAAGTAAAAGTGGGGCCGTAGATTTAGCTCAGTGGTTCCAGCACCTGCCTCCCAAACGCAAGGTTCTCAGTTCGATCCCCGGTAACCACATACAATGCTGGGTGTGGTGACTCATGCCCACAGGCAATCAATAACACATACCACAGTGCTGGGTGTGGTGGCTCACACCTGTAATCCCAGCACTGGGAAGCAGAGACAGGAGGATTGTTGAGTTCCAGGCTTGCCTGGGCTGCATAGTGAGCTCAGGCCCAGCCTGAACTACAAAATGAGACCCTGTCTCAAAAAAAAAAAGAAAAGAAAAGTAAAAGTGGAACCAAGCAGCCTATGGCTAGGCCAGTGCCAAGGAAAGATGCAAATCCCTGCATAGGCTGCACCTGTGCCCACAGCCCTCATGCCCAGGAAATCCACAGCCACACCCAGGCAGGGTGGGACACCCCTAAACTCCTCACAGTGCCTGTGAAGAAAGCCCAAGACACAAACTGGGAGCTCACCTTCCGGGAGGGAACTAGCACCTTTAGCCCGTCGAGTCTTAAGCATTGGCGGGGGTTCAAAGGTGCCCACTGTACCCGCAGTGGCACTGGAGAGAGGAGCAGCAAGGTTTGGTCCTTTCGGTTTGAATCCCTGCTTGCCGGGGCTGTACACAGGAGGTGTGGGGTACACAGGAGCCTCCACACACTGGCTGGGCACCTGGAAGGACAGCATCATAAGGGAAAGGGGGACTAGTGGGAAAGGGGAGCATCTGCAGCTGGGGACTCTCACTGTGGCCCTGATCACAGCCACGGGCCCTGTGTCTCCATCCTCCCCCTCCCCTGGGCCCACACCCCAGCAATGGTCATGAGCCCTTTGAATTTCGTGAAGGCAGCCATCTGGGTTCAAATACAGACCCTATCCCTTACCACCCCAATGACTTTGAGTTTCTGTCTCAGTTTTCATACATGTAAAATGGGGCTAATCATTGTATTCCTCTTGTGAGGTTGTTCAGGTTAAATGAAGAAATGTGTGCAGAGCTTAGCACAGCGTGTGGCATTTAGTGTGCACTCAGGAAACACACATGCTCTTGGGGCTGCTCGGATCACTATTAAAGCCTGGCCTCACAGCTGCGGCCACTCCTCTCTGACACCACCCAATGCTGCCACAGCAGGCTTCACTCAACCAGCAGCCCACTTGAGGCCACAGGAAAGTGCAGACAGAATGCGGAGCCACTCAAGCCCAGCTAAGCCTGAGCTTAGAGCAGGACAGGGGTACTGTGTGCCAAACTCAAGTATTTCTCATTTGTGGGGCTTTCCAGGTCATCTGGCCCAGAGATCCACTTCCTGCCCTCCTGCTCACACTTATCAGTAGCTAGAAAAACATATCTTACCCACTTATCTGCTTTGTTCCATGAGGGCAGGGGTTTTTGTCTGTTTGTCTCTCACGACTTCATACCCAGGCCAAGAGCAATGCTTGGCACAGAGTGGGCACTCAGCAAATATTTGTTGAATGAATTCATAAAAGCATTCAGCTGGCAACTGAGACGGCACCCATCCATGTGTCCACCGGAGATTATCTCCCGGCCCCTGGCACCATTCCCTTGCCCTGAAATGCAGGGTTGGGAAGCGTGCGACACACTCCCTTGCCCACATGGTCCGATCATGACAGGCTCTGCCTGGGAGAAGTGGCTGCGTGAGATGAGATACAGGAGACAGTAGAGGCCTCCTCCTCCAGCAGCCGTGCAGGAGACAGGCAAGTTTGCTAGTTGAAAGCTTCTGAGCGACAGGCCAGGCTCTGCCACCCCTCCTGGCCACCAGCTGTGGGGGCTGCAAAGCGGCTCCAGCACCTGCTGTAGTGTCCTTCTTCACCTCTGGGCTACACTACAACAGTGGACCTGAAAACCAGGGCCACAACCTGAGCTTCTATCCCCGAGCCTTTCCATCATAACTACCCAACTGCCTGTACTAAATCCCTCCACAAAAAATCCCTCCACAAGAAATACCTAGCTTCTGTTTTCCTGGTCAATCCCTGACCAGCACAGTACTCCAGAAATATCTGTCATGTTGCACGGCAAACAAAAAAAAAAAGCCGGGCTTGGTGGCTCACGCCTGTAATCCCAGCACTCGGGAGGCAGAGACAGAAGGATTGCTGAGTTCGAAGTTTGCCTGGGCTACATAGTGAGCTCAGGGCCAGCCTGAACTACAAAGCGAGACCCTGTCTCAAAAAAAAAAAAAAGTTTTACCAGCTATTCCTCAGACAAAGGACTAACATCTAGAATACATAAAGAGCTCAAAAAAAAAAAAATCAGGCCCCCCAAATTTAAAGGCCTGATCCAAAAGTGGGAATCCAAAATGAAAACATACTTCTGAGATGGGGAAGTATAAACAGCAAATAAATACATGAAGAAAATGTTCAATGTCATTGCTCATTGGAGAAATGCAAACTGATAACACTGACATTCCATCTCATTCCAGAAAGAATGGCTATCATCAAGAAATCAACCAAGAGGGCTGGAGAGTTAGCTCAGTGGTTCCGGCATCTGCCTTGAAAGCACAAAATCCTGAGTTCGATCCCGGTAACCACATACAATGCTGGGGGTGGAGACTCACGCCCACCAACAATCAATACCACATACCACAGTGGCGGGCGTGGTGGCTCACGCCTGTAATCCCAGCACTCGGGAGGCAGAGACAGGAGGATTGCTGAGTTCAAAGCTTGCCTAGGCTACATAGTGAGCTCAGAGCCAGCCTGAACTACAAAGCGAGACCCTGTCTCAAAAAAAAAAAAAAAAAGAAAAAGAAAAAGAAAAAGAAATCAACCAAGAACTGGGCTGGAGATTTAGCTCAGAGGCTCTGATACCTGCCTCGCAAGCACAAGGTCCTGGGTTCGATCCTGGTAACCACATACAACAATGCTGGGCGTGGTAACTCACATCAACCAGCAATCAGTACCACATACCACAGTGCCGGGAGTGGTGGCTCTTGCCTGTAATCCCAGCACTCGGGAGGCAGAGACAAGTGGATTGCTGAGTTCGAGGCCTGCCTGGGCTACAGAGTGAGCTCAGAGCCAGCCTGAACTACAGAGCAAGACCCTGTCTCAAAAAAAAAAAGAAAAGAAAAGAAATCAACCAAAAACAAATGCTGGAGGGGCTGTGAGGAAAAAGGAATCCTTCTCAATTGTTGGTAGGAGTATAAATCGGTACAACCAAAATGGAAAGTAGTATGAAGATTCCTGGAAAACTAAAACTAGATGTTCCATTTGAACAAGCTATTTTCCTTCTTGGCATCTTTCCACAAGAGATAAAAAGATCATAGCATTACACAAGCACACCTATGTTTATAGCAGCACAGTTTGTAAGAGCTAAATATTGGAAACAGCCCAGATGCTCATCAACAGATGAATGGATAAAGAAAGTGGATATAAAGAAAATTTATATTTGATGGAGTACTACTCTGCCATAAAGGATAAACTACAGCCACTTTCAGATAAATGGATGTATCTTGAGATCATACTTTTAAGTGAAATAAATCAGATATGCATGTTTAAATATTGAATTGTTTCTCTTGTGTAAGAAACCCAAAGAGTAAGTAAGGAACAAAATGGAAGTAGGAAGAAAATGTTCAAATGGAAAGGGGAACAAAACAGGGGGAAGGGGGAAGGAAGAAAAAGAAGAGAAGAAAAAATTGAAACAAAGCTTTTGTACATAAGTAGGGTAAGAAAGATTGAAAGGAAAGGAGGAGAATGGGGAATAAAACACCAAGATATATTATCCACAGGTCCAACTGCCCTATGATGAATGTGATCATTATCAAAATTGAATGATAAATTTAATTTTTTGAAAAAAATATTTGTCCCATGAATGAATCCAATTATGTGAGGCACTCCTGAGCAATTGGGTGGCTGTCAGCAGGTTAGGCTCATTATCCTCAGCATCTCTGGCTCTTTCCCTCGCTTTATAGCACTGGGAACTGAACCCAGGGTCTTCACACTGAGCTACATCCCCAGCCCATGCTGGGCTCAAACTTACAATTCTCCTGCCTCAGCCTCCGAAACTGCTGAGATTATAGGAGCTGCCACAGTAAAGGAGAAGAAACTGATACCTACAACTGGGTAGAGGGTGTGGTGGTACACACCCATAATCCCAGCACTCAAGAGGTTGAGGAAGAGGGATCTCTGCAAATTTGAGGTCAGCCTCAACTACACAGTAAGCTTAAGGCCAGCCTGAACTACATAGTGAAACCTCATCTCCAAAACACAAAACCAACCAAACAAAAAAAGGTACCTACTAGAATTAGCCTAGAGGTGGGCCACAGGCTGGGGGTTTAGCTAGGTGCGAAGGCTGCAAAGCCAAGCACTCCCGGCTCTGTCCTCTAGAAGCGTCCTCATCTGTGTAGGAGACAAACAGTAACAGCTGCCCCTCTGCTGGTCCCTCCTGTACCAGGCCACCATCAGGCTCTTAGCACCTCACTGATTTGTTTTGCTGTTGTTGTTCTTTGCAGTAGTCCTCAGAGAACCTTGCTCTAGTCTTCCAGGCTGGAGCAGATCTCCTCACAGGCTGTCACAAGGTCACACGCCTGGTGGTGGGACTTTCCCCCAGTCTGGGCTCCCCTCACACACAGCCTCCTGACATGGATCGTGTGCAGCTGAATGCTAGGGTGTGTCTGAGGCTCTGCGACCTCACTGTAGGCAGGCCATGTTCCTCATAACCATCAACACCTGGGTCTGGAAGATTCCGGGGACTCTGTGCACTCAGAGCAGACTGCCTGTGGCTCAGCTTGTCAGCAGGGAACTAGTATGGTGCACTGAATGCTCCAGTTCTTCACCCTTCCCTTATCTACACCTTTGCAGCATGGCTTTGTAGTTCTTCCCATCAAGAAAAGAGCCTATGGGGCCGGAGGGTTAGCTCAGTGGTTCCGGCGCCTGCCTCGCAAGCGCAAGGTCCTGAGTTCGATCCCCAGTAACTACATATAATGCTGGGTGTGGAGACATGCCCACCAACAATCAACACCGCATACCACAGTGCCGGGCGTGGTGGCTCACACCTGTAATCCCAGCACTCGGGAGGCAGGGACAGGAGGATAGCTGAGTTCGCGGCGGCTTGCCTGGGCTCCATAGTGAGCTCAGGGCCAGCCTGAACTACAAAGTGAGACCCTGTCGCAAAAAAAAAAAAAAAAGAAAAGAGCCTATGGCTCAGGGGTTAGCACTTGCCTAGTGTGCTCAAGGTCCTGGGTTTGATCCCCAACACTGCAAAGCAAAGAAGAAAGAAAACACATAGCATCTCTTCCCTACCCCCTGCATGCAGGCTGATACTGTGACCTGCTCTGGTCAATAAAAGTGACACTGTACCAGTTACAAGGTTCAAGCTCAAGCATTTTTGCTTGTATTTTGGGACTTGCACCATGGCCTTGAGAACCTGTTAGACAACAAGAGCCATGTGGAGCGGAGCTGAGGCAACACACCTATCTGAGCCCAGGTCACCTTAGAGCAGCTGACAGCCAGTCAACCTCTCAACACACAGGATAACCCAGCCAAGATCAGCAGAGGCACCTAGCCAACCACCACAAGCATGTGAACCATAACTGTTTTAGTTATACACCAGTGAGATCTTATGGATAGTTCTTACACAGCAACAGGTAACTGATACACTTTATTTGTGAGAGAATGCTGATAACCCAGGAATCTTCTCCCCCAAAGCAGGCATTCCTGGAGTGTTCTGACCTTCACTTAAGGGCAGCTTGTATTGCTGCTACGACCTCTACCACGTCCCACCTTCCCGTGGTTTGCACTGTGCATCTATATTTGTGATGCTCCACAAGGCCTAGGGATGCATCTGGTTTTGCTCCCCATGGTGTCCCCAGTACAGACCAAACATACAGCTGCCACCCCTGAACACTGCCACTCACCTCCAGGGCCGGGTAGGGTTGCATCCCCAGTGCCTGGATCTCCACTGTTCCACTCCCAGCCAGGGGTGCATTGGCACTGTACACCTCCACCACACCATTCCCCCCAGGGTTGGAGCGCCTGCTGGGACCCAGGTTCTGAGGGGGAGGAGGAGGAGGCTGGGGGGGTGGGGGTGGGGGTAGGGGAGGTGGGGGTGGAGGGGGTGGGGGCGGAGGCTGGGTGAGGTAGCTGGGAACTGAATGCATATTCAAGCTGGTCTGAAATCACAAAAGAAAATGAAGACATTAGGGCCTCTAGCTCTCAGCTGTCTTGTTCATTAGCAGGGAAGGACTTCTGATTTAGCCCATGCATGGATAGGACAGCTACTCCCAGCGCAGCTCAGAGGACAAGGCTAAGAGCGGCAGGGAAACAGTCCCAGCAAAATTCTGAGAGGGTACCAGCTTCTCTATGAACATCAGCAACACCGGCCCAGTTTATGCAGAAAAGGATTAGCAGAGGAGGTCTAACACCCTCCCAAGAAAGGCTCGACTATAGGCTAGGCAGAAGGTCTGAAAACTTGGCCTTGGAACACTCCCTTGGTTAAGGCTTCTCACCCCCCAGGGCCACTGACCACTGGACTCTGAACCAACAGTGTGCTTTACAGTGAACTGCTCTTCCCCTCTGCGAGTCTAGGACTTGGTCATGGTGCCCAGCTGCCTATGTGTATTAGAAAACCCAAGGAACTGCTATATATTTTTTACTGGATCTGGGACACCTTCATTAAGAATAAAAACAGGAGCCGGGCGTGGTGGTGGCTCACGCCTATAATCCCAGCACCGGGAGGCAGAGGCAGGAGGATTGCTGAGTTCGAGGCTTGCCTAGGCTACATAGTGAGCTCAGAGCCAGCCTGAACTACAAAGCGAGACCCTGTCTCAAAAAAAAAAAAAAAAAAGAATAAAAACAGGAATCAAAATACTGGACTGTGGCCATGAAACACCACTGAAATGTGGCAGCTTCCTTACTGTAGCACAGCTGGCCAAGGGCGAGGCTAGAGACTGCCCTCAGCACAGGGGAGCTGCAGTTGGCCCCCTCCTTTCCCGAGATCCTAGGTCTACATACAGAAGTCACTCTGCAGGACCTGAGACCCTCTGAGTTGTACCAAGCCCGTGCAAGGCCCTGCATTTGGCCCCCAGCCCCGATGGATAAAGAAACCAAAAAAGACCCTGGAGAAACCTGTGGCCTCCTCACCTGCACCGGGGGCGGGACCGGGGGCATAGGCTGGTCCAGGGATGTGAAGGCCGACATGGCGGACATGAGGACATCATCGCTCACCAGGATGTTCCCCTGCACCAGGGTCTGGATCAGTGGGGACGGGGGCACTGTGATGTATGTGGAGATCTGGACAGGGAACAGGGAGACAGAGCGTGACTGGACACATGAGACTGTAAGGAAGCTGAGGGACAATGCTGAAGATCCGGGTTCTGGAGTTTCCTCCTCTACTGCTTTCTGCTGTGTGACCCTGGGCAAGTCACCCCATCTCTCTGAGAGTCACCCCATTTCGCAGAGAGTAAGTCACACCTTTTTGACAGACACATACTCTCTCTCGTTTCTACTCTAGGAAAACACTCACGCGTGTTTGCAGGAAGTTCACAATAACGCAATTCTACACAGCCCTGTTCCTAACAGTGAAAAACTGCAAATAACCTGTCTCTCAACAGGGGATGCATTAAAAATAGCGCAATGTAATCATCAAACAGAATATCACATAGCATGAAAAATCAAACTGCATAATAATACATAGATTACACATTATCATTTCTTTTAAAACCTAACCCCACCATCTCTCTGTGCCATGATAATGGTGCACACGCATGTCCTGGCTGATGGCCTCAAGACCCTGATGACGCTAAAAGGAGAGGGAGAGGCCAGGTCCTTCTTGGGCTTCTCCAAAGCGATCAAATACGTTCTTTCTGCCTGTGATGATGAAGCAGACCCACACTGGTGGGTTTGAAATCACTGACAGTCGGTCACAGGGCTGGAAGGATCGCTGGGAGCCTTACTGGCAGAGCAGGGAGGTACAGAGTGATCGGGGCCAGCTAGGTGGTGAACACCTGTGATCCTAGCACTCGTAAGGCTGAGACAGGAGGACGGCTGCAAGTTTGAGGCCAACCTGAGCTACACACTGAGTTCAGGACCACCCTGAACTACAAAGTGAGAGCCTGTCTCAAAACAACAAAACCGAACAAACAGAAGGAAGCCCTGTGTTACTGGAATATGTACAAATTAACAAAAATAATACTAGGACCAGGCACAGTAGTGCACACATGTAATCTTAGCATTCTGGGAGGTTGAGACAGAACAATTACAAATTCAAAATTTGCCTCACAATTTAGTAACACCATATCTCAAGTAAAAAATAAAGAAGGGGGCCAGAGATTTAGCTCAGTGGTTCTGGCGCCTGCCTTGCAAGCCCAAGTTCCTGAGTTTGATCCCAGTAACCACATACAGTGCTGGGCATGGTAACTCAAGCCCACCAGCAATCCATACCACATACCACTGTGCTGGACGTGGTGGCTCACGCCTGTAATCCCAACACTCGGGAGGCAGAGACAGGCGGATTGCTGAGTTCCAGGCTTGCCTGGGCTACATAGTGAGCTGAGGGCCAGCCTGAACTACAAAGCAAGACCCTGTCTCAAAAAAGTAAAATAAAATAAAATAAAATAAAATAAAAAATAAAAAAAATAAAAAGAAGGGCTATGGCTTAGGGTAGAGACCTTGGTACAACTGCTGGTATTATACAGAAATAGTAACAATGGTAATAATAACATCAGGGCCAATGGGTGTGGCTCAAGGTAGAGCATTTGTCTGATATACACAAAGCCCAAGGTTCAAACTCCAGAATTTCAAAAAGAAAATAATATATCACACTCAGGGCCACAGTGAGGAGGACAGGCAGACCTGACAAGAAAAGGTCAGTGTCTGCTCCCTCTGGAAGCTATACAAGGAGCTGCTTCTGTTTTTCTTATTGACAGGCCCTCTCTTCCCAGTTCACCTGTCTCTGAAACCTCTAGGGACAGAAGTGGCTCAGTCCCAGAGCAGAGTCCTCACCCACAGATAGGATATCTCTCCCCTCAACTAAGGTAGGTCGAAGGAATGCCTCACATTGTTGACAAGACTGGAAGCACCAGTTCCAGGGTTTCTCTGTGGAGTCCAGGCTAATCTTGAAGTTATTGTGTAGCTCAGGCTGGCCTCCTGCCTCAGCCTCCCGTGTACTGGGGTAATAGGCGTGTGCCACCAATCCTGGCTCCAACTCGTTTCTGTGCTTACTATGTCAGAAGAGTTAGGCTGAGACCAAAAGGAGTGGGAAATCACATCCCTGTCCATCTAACTCACTTAGGGAGCAGGACTCATGTCTACCTATAACTGACTGTATTCTAAAATATTTCCCTTGCCCAGGATTGGAGGAATTTTCCTCTCCTTTTATGGAAAAAAAAAAGCAGAAGAGGATATATTTTCTACTAGCAAAATTCATAATGAAGGTGTTAGAGAAATGATGATGTTCTACACTAGAAGAGTCGCTGAGAACTTGAAAAGTTCAGTCTACCTGCCCTATGAGACTGAGATGAATGTTTTTCTTTTTTTAATCCTCTAATTACAGGGACTGAACCAAAGCCTTCACATTTCACTATGTCCCCAATGCTTTTTAAAAATTTTTTATTTTGAGACAGGATCTTGTTAAATTGCCTAATCTGGGATGGAACATGTGATTCTCCTGCTTCAGCCTCCCAGAGCGCTGGGATTACAGGTATATGCCAGCACACCAAATTGGGTGACTGCTTTTATCATGAACACACAAATGATGTCTACACAATGCATCAAGATATTGCTCTAAAGGAATAAGGAGAGAAGCAAGGCCAGGTATAAATCCGACCCCCTGACCTGGCATCCTGAGACATTTGCAGTTTGCTTAACGAGATGCTTTAATCTCACCCGAAACACTGAGCCAGGGTATCCATGATCCCAATCTGTGTTCTAGACTGAGGATTCCAGAGGCTTCTCCAGTTACCTCCATCCAGCCTGGCCTCCCTGTTATCTGGATTTATAGGTCTACACTGTCTACATCATCTCTGTCTCCACTTAAAGGTCCCAGGGCACCTCAAATTTCTCATGTCTTCTGGGTGTGGTGTCATATGCCTATAATCCCAGCACTTGGAGGCTGAGACAAAAGGATAACCCTAAGTTCAAGGCCACCCCAAACTATTAGTGAGACCTTATCTCTAAGAAAAAAGACCCCCTAAGAGAATTCCACATGTCCCTTGTCCTCCTGAGAGCCCTAAACCTTCTCTTCATAGTCTCCCCACTTCAGAGGATGGCAACTCCAACTCCGGAGCCACACTTGACTACTCTTACATCACCCTTCTCACCTGATCAATGCACAAACCCTGTCACAAGGCTTAAGATATTTCTAAAGTCTCACCACCCACACCTGCTCCAGTCACCACCCTCTGTGGCTTGGATTGTGCAATAGTCCCAGGTGGATCTCCTGCATTGTTCCTTCTTGCCCAGCAAAATCTACTCTCCATACAGCAGCCAGAGGGATGTAGGTGAAGTGTAAGTCAGGCTAAATCCCTCTTCCGGTCAAAACTCTCCATTTGCTCCATCTGTCTCTGAGTAAAAGCCCACAGGGCCTACAGGCTCTCCCCAGGCCTTTCTGCTGCCTCTCTAGATGTCTCCTACTTACTCCTTTATCCCCACCCACTCTTCCCCCTCCTAGTTCCTGAAATAAACCAGCACTTCTGCCCCAGGGTCTTCACACTGGCACTGGCTGTTCTTATCACCAGGAACATTTCTCCCCAAACTAACCACAAGACTCATTCTCTATCTCTTGGATTTCTGCTCAGATGGTTACCTCCTGGAACTTTTCCCCAGGCAGCATACACAATATTGCAAAACTTTCCATCCATCTTGATATCTTTCTGCATTTAACAGACTGGAGAAAAGTACATTTTTACACATTTGTTTGCATATTATTCATCTCACCCAACTCCACTGGGGCGGTGATTTGCTCTGTCTAGTTCCCCCTTGTACCTCCAGCGCCCAGCACTCTGCCTGTCACACAGGAGGAGCATCAAAGGACTTGCTACATGAACAAACAAACAAAAAAAAGAATGAACAAATACCTGGCGATTAGCAGGAGGTGGGGCCTGCTGTACTGCAGCAGGTGCTGCTGAAGGTGTGTAGATGCTGTTGGTAGCCAGGGAGACCGTGGCCAGGGCAGGGGCATTTCCCTGGCACTGTTCCCTCTTGTGGGTCATGAAAGCTGGCAGAGAATTGAACTGCTTCTTGCACTTCCCGCAGAGGAAGACATCCTCATCATCTAGGGGCCACACCCACAGCGTGTCGAGGAGGGGCCAGAGAGGAAACAGTAACAAAAGAAGGTTTAAATCAGGAGACATCACAGCGAAGCTGTGGCTGACCATAAAGACACCACATCTGGATGAAGTTCTGTGACTTGACACACCTCTGTCAAGCATCAACCAAATGCTTCCTAGGAGCTTCCAAAGCCACACGGCACTTGTGGAAAGAGCCATCCCTATGCAGCCAGCTATCAGATAACTACAAATCAGGAAGGCATGAAGTGGGTTTGCTCCTGAGTTGAGAAATTCAGAATTTTTTTTTTTTTTTGAGACAGGGTCTTGCTTTGTAATTCAGGCTGGCCCTGAGCTCACTATGTATGTAGCCCAGGCAAGCCTGGAACTCAGCAATCCTCCTGCCTCTGTCTCCCAAATGCTGGGATTATAGGCCTGAGCCACCACACCCAGCATTGTGGGGTATGGTACTGATTGCTAGTGGGTGTGAGTCACCATGCCCAATATCATATCATTGTATATGGTTACCAGGATTGAACCAGGGACCTTGCGCTTGCTAGGCAGGCAGTGGAAACACTGAGCTAAATCTCTGGCCCAAGAATTTATTTTTTTAAAGACAGTATTTCACTATGTACTTCATGCTGGCTTTGAATTCACTATATAGCTCAGGCTGGTCTTGAACCAGTAACATTTCTCCAACTCTAGCCTCCCAAGTGCTGGGATTACAAGTATATGTCACCATGCCTGGCAAAATTCTGAATCTTTACCCTGCCTGAAATAATTCCCCAGTTTCCAAGCTGTCCTAAAGCCAATGGCCACGGCTTCACTGGACACACCTCTCATATCAGTTTTCTCATCTACCAGACTATGAATGCCCTAAAGAAAGAAAACCCATTTTATTTATCACTAGAGCTATGATCTTTCCTAGGGACCTAGAAAGTCATACCTGATGCTTGTTGAATAAATGAAAAGCTAAAAAAATTAAAAATAAAAAAATAAAAATGAGAAGCTGAGTCATGAGCAACAAATAATACCCGCCACTCATTATTACTAAGGCCTAATGGCCATCTACTATGCTAAGCCCTTAAAAGATGCTGCAGACTAGGTATGTGGTACAGGCTTGGAATCCTAGCACTCAGGAGGCTGAACAAGAGGATCGCTGTGAGTTCAAGCCAAGCCTGGGCTATCATAGTGAGTTCAAGGCCAGGCTGAAGTAAATGGTGAGATCCTATCTAAATAAAAAAAGGAAATGTAGGCTGGAGATTTAGCTCAGTGGTTCTGACACCTGCCTAGCAAGCCCAAGGTCTCTGGTTCGATCCCCAGTAACCACATACAACAGTACTTGGCATGGTGACTCATGCCTACCAGCAATCAGTATCACACACACAGTGCCAGGTATGGTAGCTCACACCTCTCATCCCAGCACTCAGGAGGCAGAGACAGGCGGATTGCTGAGTTCGAGGCTTGCCTGGGCTACACAGTGAGCTCAGGGCCAGCCTGAACTACAAAGCAAGATCCTGTCTCAAAGAAAAAAAAAAAAAAGGAAATACACACACACACATACATTGTGGTATATACAGAGCCTTGCCTAGCATAATCAAGGCCCTGGGTTCAACTCCCAGCAGTGGAAAAAACAAACAAACAAACAAATACACAAATAAAATATGTTGTAAAGGTCAGGCATGGGCATGCATGGGCATGCTGATAATTCCAGCTATTTGGGAGACTAAAGTGGAAGGATCTCTCGAGTTTATGAGTTCAAAACCAGCCTGTCAAATATAGTGAGACCCTGTGTTAAGGAAAAACAAGTGATTTTAGCAGAAACTACTATTGAATCTGTGTGTGTGTATGTCCGTGTGTGCATGCATATGTATGTGTGTATGTGTGTGTGTGTTCTGGGGACTGAAGCCAGAGCCTCACATAAGCTTAGCACATATTCTACCACTGAGCTATTTCCCCAGCCCTGATATTCAATTTTAGTTATATCTTTCTAATACAGTAATGTAAATTTTTATGGGAAACACAGCTTCTTAGTTAAAGAATATTTATTGTTAGGGTTTACATCTACAAGTCTCCCAAGAGCCTCCCGCTCTCAGGCAGGGCTTCTGAAAGGTGTGGTGAAAGGTGTGTCCCTGGGAGGAGCCTGGAAGGGCTCATCTCCCTCCCCAGTTCCTCCTTTCCCTCTCTGCTTCCTGAACACCATGATGTAAACAGCTTTTCTCCCACTATGCCCCTCTTCCATGCCTTGGAGCCAGTGAGCTATGACCTGAAACTGAGCCAAAATAAACCTCTCCTCTTTTAAATTTTAGGTGTCAGATATTTCATGTCAGTAATGAGAAAAATGACAAAGACAAATATGTTTCCCAGACTGGTTTGCAGCTAGGCATGTTATGTGGCAGAAGTCTGATCAATGGAAGGGACTGGAAGTGTACTATTAATGTAACTTCCCTTACAAGGACAAGGAAAGGCCAGGGATGTAGCTCAGCGGTGCTGCAACCACCTGGAAAGTGCAAGGTCCAGAGTTCAATCCCCATTACCAAAACAAACAAACAAAGGAAAAGACTCCCACTATCTTCTTTCTTTCCTTCATATTGTCTCTTTGAGCAAGCAGAAGTCAGGTGGGAGCTGGGCAGCATCCCAGGCTGCATGTAAGGCAGCAGGGCCACACAAAGCAACTCCTACACCCACTCCCAAATGGCAATCCAGGCTTTATGTATCAAAAAAATAAACTTTAATCCTACAGAAACCACAGACTTCTGTTTCTTTTTCTTTTCTTTTGTGGTACCGGGGATCAAACTGTTTCTTATTTATATATAAAACCAAGTCCCAAGATCTCTCATAAGGTTTCTATAAAGTAGGACAATTATCCCCATTTCAGAGATGTGAAAACTGACCCAGGACCGCAGAGTCAGAAACTATGGAAACAAGGATTCAAACCAGCTTGCTTGCTTCCTTTCTTTCTTTCTTTCTTTCTTTCTTTCTTTCTTTCTTTCTTTCTTTCTTTCTTTCTTTCTTTTTTTTTTTTTTTGAGGAAGGTGGGTGGCTTGAGACAGGGTTTTGTCATGTAGTTCAGGCTGGCCTTGAACCCACTATGTAGTTCAGGCTGTCCTCAAACCCAGCAATCCTCCTGCCCCAGCCTCCCAAATGCTGGGATTACAAGTGTGTGCTACCACACTCAGCTGAAAGTAGCTTTTTAAATTTTCATACCAGGGATCAAACTCAGGACTTCGCACTTTCCAGGCAGGCACTGTGCTACTGAGCTACATCCCCAGTCCCCAAACCAGCTTTTTGTCTCTCTATCCCTAGAGTAGTTCTTATGTACTCAAGAATATTGATAGAACAAATAAATGAACAGACAGATTCATAAAGGGACCTCCTGTAAATTGGAGAACTGATGCTTTCTGTATTCTCTCCACATAAAAAGGGAAGGCCAATAAATTACTTCTGGGGCAAAGGTGCAAGCATTGTCAAGCACTGAGGCTTCTAGTTCATTCCCTATCATAATGCCAGCTCTCCCCTTCACTAAGCAGATGAAAGAGGGCACTGTCAGGGCTAAGGAGAGAAAGGCATGAGCCTGAAGGGCCAGACCGGCAGAGAGAGACCCTAGAGGACAGCCTGGATACCACTGAGGTAGCTCTCGGCCATGTTCCACAGGAGGGGTCATTCACCCACCACTCAGCGCCACAGATACTCACCCAATGGCTGGATGGCAGGGGGCGCACTGACACTCTGGCCTGTCGGATCAGGGACTGCTCCTTGGCCATCCAACAGTGACTGAACGGCCAGAACAGTCTGGTTGTCCATTCCTGAGAAAAGACGAAGCAAAGTCTATGGATGGCGGGCCCAATACTTGCTCTGATACCGCCCTCGCAGTCCAGAACCACAAAACCACCAGGGCAAAAACAGCTGGCTCTGCCCACAACAGTTCCCTCCTACCTCATTGTAATAGATCTGAAGATATAAGGCTGGAAATGTGGTCCAGAATAAAAATTATATTCCCCACCCTCTCTTGCAGCTCACCATTTTGGCTGAGAAAGGTAAGTTAAGGTGCTATATGGCAAGGAAGATTTCTAAGAGCTGCCTGGTGTGTGACCCTCTTCTTTGTCCCATCACCATTCTGCACCCTAAAACAAGAATATAGTGGTGGACAGTGCCAGGCGTGGTGGCTTACGTTTATAACCCCAGCACTTGGCAGGCAGAGGCAGGAGTATTGCTGCGAGTTCAAGGCTTGCCTGGGCTACATAGTGAGTTCAGGGTCAGCCTGAACTAAACCCTGCCTTAAAAAAAAAAAATAAGCAATATGGTGGTGGAAACTCTACCTGCCATCTTAAACCACGAGGTTAAACATAAGGATTACAAAACAAAAAATTGGAGTGGGTAAAAATGAGAATTGACCTGTGTCACATATTGGTACAGATTCCCCAGTGTTGTATGTGATTGTGAGCTGTGTATATAAAGTACCAATAAAGTTTACTGAATAATGCAAAAAAAAATTGGAAAGAGCCAGGTATGGTTTTACATAATCCCAGCTAAACAAGAACTACATGTCCAAAGCCTGCCTGGCAATTTTGGAAGACCTATTTCAAAATTAAAAAACAAATAAAGGACTGGAGATTTAGCTCAGTGGTTCCGCTGCCTGCCTCGAAAGTGCAAGGCCCTGAGTTCGATCCCTGGTAACCACATACAATGCTGGGCGTGGTGGCTCACACCCACCAGCAATCAATACCACATACCACAGTGCCAGGCGTGGTGGCTCACACCTATAATCCCGGCAATTGGGAGGCAGAGACAGGAGGATTGCTGAGTTCCAGGTTTGCCTGGCCTACATAGTGAGCTCAGGGCCAGCCTGAACTACAAAGCGAGACCCTGTCTCAAAAATAAAAAGAAAAAAGAAAAAAAGAAAAAGAAAAAGGACTGGGGATGAGTCCCTAAAGCACTTGCCTAACATTCACAAGGCCCTGGGTTAAACACAAAGTACCATGAATGAATGAGTGAATCAATGAATGCAAGCTAGAAAACGGGGTTAGGAGTGTAGCTCAGTGGCAGTGTCCAGAGGCCCTAGATTCCATCCCTAGCACCAGTAAAGAAGAAAAGGAAAAGCTGAAGAACAACGGGACTGGGAGAAACATGTATACAACCACCCTCAAAACCTTAGACTGACTCCCTCTGGCATTTTCTTCAAAGCAAACAATCTTCCACCCCTTAAACCCCTACTAGGTTGAGCTCCCCTCTTACTCAAAGCTATCTCTAAGACAAGCCATACAGGCCCTTGGAAGTGACGTTACCCAGTCTTGTTGTCTACATCCTGCCAACCTTACAAAGCTGTACTCAGGCATCCCTGCTTTCCTTCCCACCCATCATCCCTTCAATACCCAGAATTTGCTGAGGGTCAGCTACAACCTCTGTCTTCCCTACCTATGTTCCAATCCTCCTGCACTCTTCAAGTAGAGCTTATTATGGCCCCACCTTCCACCTAAGAGAATCTAGCAGCACTGTTATATGTATATCTAGATGCCCCCTCAAAGCCTCAGGCATGGGAGGTGGTAAGGATCATTGGGATGTGATACTCATCAGTGGATTAGTCCACCAGTGAGTTTACCCCGAATGTGAACTGGAAGGCCAAACCTGATTAGACAAGGTGGATCATGGGGGGCGTGGCCTGAAAATCTATTCCTCCCCTCTTCCCTTGACTTCTCTCTCTCTGCTTCCTACTGCCCTGCCAGAAGCAACGCACCTCCATGACCATCTGCCATGCCACCCGGCCTTGCAGCCAGCTGACTATGGCCTGAAACCTCTACGAACTGTGAGCCAAAATAAAGCTTTCCTCTTCCCAGCTGTGGGTACAGGGCAATGACAGTGAATCTATAGTATGCGTGTCACAGTGGGCTTATTATCATTGAAAGCTCTAAAAGGCTCACCAACACTGGTAGAGGGTATCATGTTCCGACAAGAAGAAAGTAACTCACTGGACAAGCATTCAGCATACCCTAAAATATGCCCTTCTTGGCTCCACACACTACCTTTAAGGCAATGCTTTGCTAGCCTTCTTTACTCTCTTCTCCTGTTCACCTGCCAAGTGTAAATTCAAGGGAGTTCTCCCCCTCTTAAATTTTACCTTGGCAGTCTCATTTGCTCCTTTGTAGTTACCTCCAGTCCTTGGAGTTACAAACCTGGGGTTCATACTTTCTTGAAAGGGCCTCTGTATACCCTCTATCATTTTAATGCAAAGCTGTGTTTTAGCACCTGGATGCAACTCTGTACATGGACTGTACATGAACGAGTTTCACAGAACTTTCACTCACAACTGTGAGAAACTAGAAACAGTTCAGAGAGCCTTCAATGCATAAATAAACTGTAGACCACTCAGAAATGAAAAGGTACAAACTGTTGATATACAACAGGCTGGGTGAATTTCCATGAATTCCAGGGAGTTATAATGGGCAAAAAGAGTAAGTCCCAAAAGTTATATACTCTATAATTCAATTTGCATAATATTCTTAAATTGACAAAATTTGAGAAGCAGAGAACAGCTTAGTAGTGGTCAAGGTGAGGGATGGGGAAGGGAAGGAGCTGGCAGTGATACACTCTAGTGCAAGATGTCACCACTGGTTACATGGGATACATGGGATCACTCTACTTTCTTTTTTCTTTTTTTTTTTAGTTTTTGAGACAGGCCCTTGCTTTGTAGTCCAGGCTGGCTCTGAGCTAACCTGAGCTGGTCCAGGTTAGCCTCGAACTCACAGCAATCCTCCTGCGTCTACCTCCCAAATGCTGGGATTACAGGTGTGAGCCACCACGCCCGGCGGTTCTATTATTTCTTAAAAGTGCACATGTGCCTGTTGGAAAAAATTTCAAAAGAAAAGGTTTAAATTTTCCAAGTACAACCTGTCTAAAATTAAATGTCCTCAAATTAAATGTCCTCTCTTACCCTAAATCTGTTCATCTTGCTGTAATCTTCAATTAAAAACAGGACATCCAGTCCTCCCAAACACAGTCCGGGGGAACCCCCATGATTCTTCCCTCATCCTGCCGCTCCTCCCATCTCTAGATCTTTGACAAATCTAGTCTAATCTGCCTCCCAAAATGTCTCAAATACACTCTTTCAGCCCCTCAGCTGTCCCATGCCCCAGGTCAATTCTCCCAGCTGCCGTTTCGGCTTCCCTCTGATCTATTCCTGGAGCAACCACAGTGAACTTTATAAAACATACATACATCAGATTGTGCAGCTCCCCTGCTGGAAACCCTTTTTATCCCAAGACAAAATTGGGAAACTCCATGGAACTGATGGAGGTGTCTTCTTTAGCTGCTTCCCTACACTGAATCGCTATGCATTATGGGAACCCTCAGCCCTGAAAATGTGGTGTCTTCCCCCCAACCAGATCGTATGGATGTCCTTCTCTCCAGGATCATCACAAAACTTCCTTCCCTCACCCTGCAGGTATCTCAATGCCCTAGGGACTGATTTCCCTTTATCCATTTATGTTTTTGTGCTAGGGACTGAATCCAGCGTATCCTGTACCACTGAGATGCAGACCTGATTTCTGTTTTAATTTCTTCATTATTTAATATGTCAACTTTTTTTTTTTTTTGAGACAGGGTCTAGCTATGTAGTCCAGTGCTGTGGAATTACAGGCACGCGCACCAAACCCGGCTATATGAATACATTTTTATACTAAACATTTAATGGAACCCTGTTGTCTTCCAGGAGAGAGGTTCCCCGCTGTCTTTGACCTTCCACTGCACAATATTAGCTATAGTTATCTTTTGCTATTTACCTTCGCTAAAGGGGATTGTGGCTCAATGAATATTCCTTAAATGGTATCCCTCTAGATGGGGAGAGATCACCACCATTTCCTGGTGAGAACTCAAGTGGCTAAAATTTCCAGAGAAGCCGGTAGACAATGCAGACAATGCATCAACCTCAGGTGGGTGTGGTGGCCCATGGCTCTAACCCCAGTCTTCCAGGAGGCTGAGGCAAGAGTCAATCACAAATTTGCGCCGGCAATTTAGAGCCTGTCTCAAAATAAAAAAAAGGGCTGGGGCCGCAGGATTAGCTCAGTGGTTCCGGTGCCTGCCTCGCAAGTGCAAGGTCCTGAGTTCCATCCCCGGTAACCACATACAATGCTGGGCGGGGAGACTCACGCTCACCAGCAATCAATACCACATACCACAGTGCCGGGCGTGGTGGCTCACGCCTGTAATCCCAGCACTCGGGAGGCAGAGACAGGAGGATTGCTGAGTTCGAGGCTTGCCTGGACTACATAGTAAGCTCAGAGCCAGCCTGAACTACAAAGCGAGACCCTGTCTCAAAAAAAAATAAAAATAAAAATAAAAAAAAGGGCTGGAGGTGTAGCTCCATGTGATGGCCCTGGATGTAATCCGCAGTGCACATGGGAGGAGGGTTTTGAGAGAGGTCTTCAACCTCCGAGGGCCAGTCCAACCTACTTCCTGCTTGCAAAGTAGCAGCGTATTCATCACACCCGCCAAGAACATTCTTGGGTCTCTATCTGCTCCAGGCTCTGTCTAGTCTGTTATGGCCCCAGGTCACTAAGGCTGCTCTTCCACCCCCAGTGCACAGCAGGTGCACGGAGGGCCTCAGGGTTTGCTGTCTCCAAAAACCTACAACTCTGAATCTGAGAATCACCGTCCATTCCAAGATCATGTAGATCACAGGATAGTCGGTTTGGACCCCGCGCTTGCTGGGCTGAATCTAAGAGCACCATGGTTCCAGCCAGACATACGGCGGCATGCACGTTTCTCAGTCTCAGTTTGTAAAACTGCACCTGGGGTGATGCCCACAGCAGGCGCCCTCAGTTGACGGGCCGGTTCCTTGAGTTCCCAGTCCAGGGCCTGCACACACAGGTGGCGCCTCCTTTCCGGGTCTGCACCCAGCACGTGGCATACAGTTTGCTCAAGGGAAGTTCTTCGTGGCTAGGGAGCCTGGCTCAGTTGCTCTGGCCGCCAAGGCGCTGCTCCCCTGGGGCTGCTCCCGTCCCGCCGTTCCCTCTGCTACCAGAGCCCTGTGAAACCTCCTCCCGGCCGCGCGGTTCCCTCGAGAAAACCCCGGGAGGCTGCAGCTGTTCCGGCCCCGCGGCCCCCTCCCCGCTGGTCCAGGTCTCCCCGGCTGTTCCGACCTCGATGTCCCCCCTCCGCCGTCAAGCACAATCCCGGCCGCTGTTCCGGTCCCGCCCCCCCCCCCCCAGCTTCCATGGCTGTTCCCGCCCGTGCCCCTCCCGCCCGGCGGCTGTTCCGGCCCCGGCGCCCTCCGCCCCGCGGCCGCCACACGTCCTGGGACCGGCGCTGCGAGGGCGCGGCGGGAGGGGGCGCACCGCGGAACAGCCGCCTCCCCGGCCCCACCGCCGCTCACCCTCCAGGGCCTCGAAGATCGCCTGCGCCATCTTGGAACCGCCGCCGCCGCCGCCGCCGCCTCGGGAGCCAAGCGAGGCTACGCGAGCATTGTGGGAGCCGCGGCGGCGGCGGCGGCAGGAGCGGCGGCAGCGGAGGAGTCGGGGCCGCTAGGGGGCGCCCGGGAGCCGCCGTGCCCCCCCCCCCCCCGAAAAGTCAGCCGCTGCTCGGGGACCCTATATCCCTGGGCCACCGCGCCTCCTCTCCATGACCCAGTCAGTCGCTGGCGCTTCAAGAACCTCATCCGCACCTCACTTGAACCTCCACCTCTACACGGACCCTATCTGCCTCATGCGCAGGACTCCCACCGCCATCCCCTCTCCACACCTGACCGCCCACTCTGACACATCCTCCCCACCATCAGGGCACCCAAGATCCCAACTTTGCAACATCAACCCTATCCTCTCGTCACCCAGACCATTCAATAGTGTCACAGCCTCCCCCTTACCACCTGCGCAACACAGATTCCACCCTTTGTCAGTTACTTCCTATTCTACCAGCCATCATAGCTTTCACCTTTGCCTACTGGGAACATCCCTCTCTCCTTAACGTGACACCCATCGCTGCCTGGTTTCACCCCACTTCCACCGTTTGGCAATGTCTTTTCCTTTTACATGGACTTCCCATCCCTGCCTCTCACATAGAGCCCCAAACCTACCTATCTCAGCCACTGCCAGCCCAGCCTCACGGGGAGTCCACCTAAGGTCTCAGGGGACCCTGCCCTCCATCCACTCCTACATCTTCCTCTCATTTTCATTCATTCACCATCAGCTGCTTATTGAGGGCCTACCATGCCCTCTGACTCTCATGATAGCTCTAGAAATTCAGTGGCCCTTTCCATAGAGCTGGGCTTGTGGGAAGAAGACATTCAATCTTTAAAAACTGTTTAGCCAAGCGTGGTGGACACGACTGTAATCCCAGCACTCAGGAGGCAGAGGCAGGAGGATTGCCACAAGTTTGAGACCAGCCTGATCTACAAAGGGGAGACCTTATCTTAAAAAAAATTTTTTTAAATTACAGTGAGTGATAGGGGTTTCAAAGAAGGATCCACAGGCAACAGGAAGAGGTGAGGGGAGAAGACAGGGATAGAAACCAGAGAAGCACCATCATCGTGGCCATATTCTCATGTGTCTGGACTGCTGTGGATTTGCCGGGGCTGCATAGTGAGATGAGGGCCAGCCTGAACTACAAAGCGAGACCCTGTCTCAAAAAAAACCCAAAACCCTAATTTTTGTTCTCAGAACCAAAGATTAAACTCAGGACCTTGCACTCACCAGGCAGACAGCAGCACCATTGAGCTACATCCCCAGACCATCATTTTCTTATATACGTAAATATACAGCATCCAAGACATTTTAAAAGTTCAAAATTGAGTACGGTGCACATATCTATGATCTCAGCTACTCAGGAAGCTAAAGCAGGAAGATCTCAGGATCCACCCTAGGCTGAGAAACTCTAAATGAAAAATTGTAAAAGGGGTGGGAAATGTAGCCCAGTGGCACAATCTCCTGGTTCAATCTCTAGTTTCCTAGAACTCAAAAACATTTTCATTTGCACACTTCTCCCTGTGAAATACTGCCCACCACCATTCTGATGATTTGCCTCACAGATACTCCCCCTGTTCACCACACCTTGAGGCCTGTTTCTCCAATGACTCTTCCTCCTGCCCTGAATACCACCCCTGTGCTCTCCACTGCTAGCCCTGCACCATCAGCCCTCCCTGCTGCTAACCCTTGAGTCTTTCCCAGACTCCCACGTGCCACTCCCTTGCTGGGAATCTTGGAGACCCAGGGCCACCTGAAGCTCTCAGCCTCTTCTTCCCCCTGTCCTTCTTCCTTACTTTAACATTCTTTCTTTTTGATACAGGGTGTCACTTATGTAGTTCAGACTGGCCTTGACTTGTAGCTCACGCTGGCCTCGAACTCATGGCGATCCTTCTGCCTCTGCCTCCCAAGTGCTGGGATTATAGGTGTATGCCACCAACCCAACTACTTTAGCACTCACTGATTCACTGGGTTCAGAGTTTCACCTCTTCTGGGCTAGGAATTTAGCTCAGTCATTCTAGTGCCTGCCTCGCAAGTGAAAGGTTGTGAGTTTGATGCTACATACCAAAAAAAAATTTTTTTAATAAAAAATAAACAGATTTTGGGCTGGAGGGTTAGCTCAGTGGTTCCGGCGCCTGCCTCGCAAGCGCAAGGTCCTGAGTTTGATCCCCGGTAACCACATACAATGCTAGGCGTGGAGACTCACACCCACCAGCAATCAATACCGCATACCACAGTGCCGGGAGTGGTGGCTCACGCCTGTAATCCCAGCACTCGGGAGGCAGAGACAGGAGGATTGCTGAGTTTGCGGCGGCTTGCCTGGGCACCATAGTGAGCTCAGAGCCAGCCTGAACTACAAAGTGAGACCCTGTCTCAAAAAGGAAAAAAAAATATACAAATTTTCACCTCTTCAACAAATACACTATTTAAATGTATTTAAGTACCCATTAAGAAGTATTACTCTCAGTTTCCCTGAACTCTCTCTTATACCCACAGTATATAGAACACTATACACTATCATCGGAGAATAAATGAGGTCATGGTTAAAAAAAAAAAAAGAAGTATTACTCAAGGAAAATATATGAATACACTCAGTAATTTAATTAATTTAAAAATATTTATTAACCGCCTTTCCTGTGCCAGACAATGCTGTAGATGCCAGGGATTTAGAGCTCACAGTCCCAAGCAGAAATTCTGATAAAACCAGGCATGGTGGCTCACACCTGTAATCTTCGCACTCAGGAGGCAGAGGCAGGAGGATTGCTAAATTCGAGGCTTGCCTGGGCTACCTAATGAGCTCAGGGCCAGCCCGAACTACAAAGCGAGACCCTGTCTATACAAAATAATAATAATAATAATTTTGATAAAAATCATTGCCCTTGTGGAGTTATAGTCAGCAGGTAAGTGGACTATAAAGGTATGCGTGTGGGGCCCCATTGTTTTAAATACACTCTTTCTGAGGAGCGGAAGCTACTGTTGCCAAGTGAGGGCAGTACAGTGGCTCATTCCCTCAGGGCCTATGAGAGGAGCTAAAGTTGCCTATGTGAAAAGGGACAAAAAGGCAGGAACAGCAAGTGTACACTGTGAGGCCAAAATGAAAGAGGGCCTAGGACTGAGGGTATAGTTCAACAGAGGAGAACTACTTGGCATTCAAGAGGCCCTGGGTTCAACCTTGAGCACCAATAAAAGAAAAAGATGCCAAAGACTAAAAGAGGCCATCAGAGGGTATGAAGTAAGGTGCAGAGAGGGGGAGATAAAGAGATAGCCAGGGCCAAAGTGAGGATTTCAATTTTATTTGGGGTGACGAGAAGTGCTGAACCCTATGTGCAGGGACATCCACATGTGCTACAATCTCCTCTGCCCCGTGGGCCTTCTGCACACGTGTTGTCTCCCGGAAAGGCTGTTTCCCACCCTCCGCAGAACTCCAGGAGTTTGTCTGCCCTCTTGCCTACTCTGAGGAACTTTCCCTGATATGAAATAGAATGAAATAGAACCTTTCCCTGTCATTCAAATTCTCACAGCCCCTGGGACCACCCTGTCCTGTTAGCAGCTTCCCCTCTTCCGAGCATGGGTTACTGTATCCACCCTAGTTGGATCTCAAGGCTTGGGTGCAGAGGCAGCTTAAGAAATGCTTAAGTAACAGCTTAACGGATGGAACAGTTGAGTGAGCATTCAGGGGTATGGAGCCCCAGCAACAGGTTCCCCAGTCAGGCTGTCCCTTGCTACATACCTTTCCATTCTTTACTGCTATTTCATTCTCCACCAGTCCCGTGTCCCAGTCCCTTGGGGCCACCTGGTTGGCACTGAACAGTTTACCTGGCGGCCATCATAGCTTACCGATTTCTGAGGTTAAGTAATATAGTCATTCTAGGAATGGAGCCATGTAGGAAAGAGGTAAAGTTTGAGAAATTTCTAGTCTTTGAGCACACAGTGAGCGTTCTAGCTACTCAAAAAAGTTAATTTTTTCAAGTGAGACGAGAAACCTCATGAGAACCTTAAATGGGACTTCCAGTTGTTTGGAGGAGGGAGTTGCTTATTTGCTTGTCTGGGGTGTTTTATTTTGTTTTGTATTGTTTTGAGACAGGCTCTCTTTATGTAGTCCAGGCTGACTTTGAACCCAATCACAACAACACTTCCAAGTACTGAGATCACTGGTGTATGCTACCCCAGTTAGACTCTGGGTGTAAGAGTAAGAAAGTTAGGAGCTGAGGATGTACCTCGGTGGTTCCATGCCTGCTTGGCAAGTGCAAGATCCTGAGTTTGATCTTCAGTAGCATAAAATAAATAAAAGTAAGAAAATGTGGTTTCTGACATCTTGTTAGATTTCTGGTTAGATTCTGGCGACCACAATGCATGGTAGTTTCATTGAACTAAATTGTCCTCCAGAAAGCCAGGGATTTTGCTCAGTGGTTCCAGTGTCTGGCTCACAAGTGCAAGGTCCTGAATTCAATACCGGTAGTATACACCACAATGCCAGGTGTGGTGGTTCACACCTGTAATCCCAGCACCTGGGAGGCAGAGGCAGGATTGCTGAGTTTGAGGCTAGCCAGGGCTATATAGTGAGTTCAGAGCCAGCCTAAACTACAAGGTGAGACCCTGTCTCAAAAAAAATGTCTTCCAGAATTCACATGTTAATATCCTGGACCCTGGTATCTGAGAATGGGACTACATTTGGAGGTAAGGCCTTTTCAGTGGTAATGAAGTCATAAATGTGAGCACTAATGAAATATGACTGGTGGTATTGTAACACAGTGAGATTAGGGCCGGGAACAGATGACACACATTTGCTAATCTTAGCTTCTCAGGAGCCTGAGGCAGAAGGGTTGCAGATTCAAATCCAACCTAGGCAACTCAGCTCAACTCTGTGGCACAATATAAATAGAAACATACATACATACATACATACATACATACATACATACATACATAAAAATATAGATCCATAGATAGGCCTAGAGAAAAGTACCCCTGGGTCCTACCTCTGATAACACAAAAAGGGCAGAGTGTTAGACACACAAAGGAGGTGACTATGTAAGGACACAGTGAGAAGGTGGCCACTTGCCAACCAAGGAGAGACCTCAGAAACCACACCTACTGACACTTGGCCTTGGATTTCAAGCCTCTAAAATGGTGAAAAATAGATTTCTGTAGCTGTGCAGTAGGTTGTGATATTCTATCCCGGCAGTCCTAGCAAACTAAAATGGTGCTTAAAATCAGAAATTTTGAAGCAAAGCCTGGCCCATCACTTATATCATCTTAAATTACTTTCTTTTTCTTTTTTTTTTTTTTTTTTTTTTGAGACAGGGTCTCACTTTGTAGTTCATTCAGGCTGGCCCTGAGCTCACTATGTAGCCCAGGGTGGCCTTGAACTCACAGCAATCTTCCTGCCTCTGAATCCCAAGTGATGGGATTACAGGCCTGAGCCACCATGCCCAGCATTGTGGTATGTGGTACAGGACCCTGCACTTGTGGGGCAGATGCTGGAACCAATTGAGCTAAATTCCCAGCCCCATTTTAAACTACTTTGCTTCCTAGTGCCTCAATTTCCCATAAGAAAAACAGACAAGTAGGGCTGGAGATTTAGCTCAGTGATTGTGGTGCCTGCCTAGCAAACTCAAGGTCCCTAGTTTGGTTCAATAACCACAAACTACAATACCGGGTGTGGTGACACACCCACCAGCAATCAGTACCACACACCACAATGCTGGGCGTGGGAGCTCACACCTGTAATCCCAGCACTCAGGAGGCAGAGGCAGGAGGATTATTGAGTTCGAGGCTTGCCTGGGCTACATAATGGGCTCAGGACCAGCCTGAACTACAAAGCAAGACCCTGTCTCAAAAAAAAAAAAAAAAAAGACTTGTTTATAGAACCCACATCCTAGGGTTGCTATTAGCGTGAAGAAACAGGGCTAGGGATGCAGCCTGCCTTGCAAGTGCAAGCTTGTGAGTTTCATCCCCAGTACCACCAAAATATAAATAAAGTGAAGAAACATACAAAAACAAAAGAGTGTAAAAACAAAGTGCTCAGGATGGGGGGCGTAGCTCAATAGCAGATATTAAGATTTATGGGGCTCTGGATTCAATCTCTAGTATGAAACAAAAACAGCACTTAGAGACTGCAAGTGGAATGCAGTGGAATACTTACTCAGCAGGCATGATGAGTGGCCTCATTTGGGGGAAAAAAGGGTATGGAACCAGGCATAGTGGGACATACCTGTAATACAAGCATTTGGGAGCCCAAGGCAGGAGGATCACCATGATATGAAGCCAGCCTGAAGTATATATTAAGACCCTCTCTGGAAAAAAAAGGGTAGAGGACACTCAGGAAAGAATCTCTGGTACACAATAAGTCATCTATAGATACTCATTAAGCGTATTTTCTCTAGACAAAAATGAATGAACAGGCCCATCCTGAAAAACTCAAGTGTTATGTAAAATAAAAGGGCTACCAGGCAATAGCCTTCCTATTATGGCAGCTGTTTACTCTTTTTTTGCTTTTTGGAGACAGGGTCTCACTTTGTAGTTCAGGCTGGCCCTGAGCTCACTATGGTGCCCAGGCAAGCCGCCGCGAACTCAGCAATCCTCCTGTCTCTGCCTCCCGAGTGCTGGGATTACAGGCGTGAGCCACCACATCCTGCATTGTGGTATGCGGTGTTGATTGTTGGTGGGCGTGTCTCCACGCCCAGCATTATTTGTGGTTTCCGGGGATCGAACTCAGGACCTTGTGCTTGCGAGGCAGGCACCGGAACCACTGAGCTAACCCTCCGGCCCAAGCAGCTGTTTACTCTTAATAACCTGGAAGGCTTTTGGTGACAAAGGGTTTAGCAAAAGATAGTATGTCGGTAGAACTTGCCATGCCAAACATTCCCAGTACATGGCCATATGTCAAGAGTTATGTCTGATTCTCCATGCAAGGACCAGAGAACATTGCTAAAAGTTCTGTTTGGATTCTTTTCACATTTGCCATAATTTTAAAACAGCTTCTGCTAAGCACAGTGGTGAAACTTGTAATCTCAGCATGCTGGGAGGCTGGAACAGAAGGATAGAAAATTTGAGCCCAGACTGGGTGGCTTAGTTGATGACTTAGTGTCTGTCTCAGAAACTTTTTAAAAAGAGTTAGAGATGTAGCTCAGTTCAAAGGCCCTGACTTCAATTTCTAGTACTAAAAAAGAAAAATTTACCTATTGCTACTTTCTAACTTCATATTTTATGTGCATTATTTCTTAAATCTGTCTGTGAATTATAAGAACTGAAATCCACATTGATTTGATTTTTTTCTGTTGTCTTTAGAGCCTGGTTATCAGTGACTGTGTGTGCCAGGCATTCCTTGAAAAATTATCGGTGATGGCCAGCCCTGGTAGTCCACATCTGCAATTCAACCATTCAGGAAGCTGAGCAGGAGGATTGCTATGAGTTTAAGCCCAACCTGGGCTACACAGTGAGTTCAAGGCCGGCCAGAACTATAAAGCAAGATCCTGTCTCAAAACAAACAAAAAATTATCTGTAGTGGTTCTCTGAAACCAAGGATGGATGTGCCAATCTCCAAAGAGGTTTCATATTTGGTTTTTTTGCCACAGGTGTGGAAGTGGGGGTACACCCAAACAGTTCTCATGAGAACCAGGTTTTCAGTTCACAGTCTGAGATTTCTTTTTTTTTTTTGCTTTTGAGGCAGGGTCTCGCTCTGTAGTTCAGGCTGGCCCTGAGCTCACTATGGTGCCCAGGCAAGCTGCCGCGAACTCAGCAATCCTCCTATCTCTGCCTCCCAAGTGCTGGGATTACAAGCGTGAGCCACCACACCCGGCACTGTGGTATGCGGTGTTGATTGTTGGTGGGCGTGAGTCTCCACGTGGGCCCAGCACTGTATGTGGTTACCGGGGATCAAACTCAGGACCTTGCGCTTGTGAGGCAGGTGCTGGAACCACTGAGCTAACCCTCCGGCCCCAGTCTGAGATTTCTTGATCTACCAGGCTATACTCCCTGGGCCACAGAGGATTCATCCATGAGCATAACCTCTCAAGAAAGAGTTTTAAGGACTGAATTTCGCTCAAGTGGTACCACACCTACCTTAGCAGCACAAGGGCCTGAATTCAGTCCTCGGTATTGAAAAAAAAGTGGGCATAGTGGTTCACACCTGTAATTTCAGGACTTTGAGAGGTTCAGGCAGTAAGACTGTAAATTCCAGCTCACCCTAGGGAAAATAGTGATTTAGTGAGAACTAGTCTCTAAATAGACTGGGGATGTAGCTCAGGGCAAAGGTCGTAGTTCAATGCCCTGTACCACCACCAAAAAAAGAAAAAAAAACCCTCCTTGACTTTTCCTTCAAGTGATCTACTCAGCACTCAATACCAAGCTCTTCTTGGTGTGTCCTGGGGCCAGTGGTGTGGGCTGTGCAACAGGTCATCTCACATTAGACTGGAAGGTATGACCCCTTGGTGTGTCTTACCTTCATATGAAGAAAGTCCACTGTTAGACTCCCCATTTGGGCTTTCACTTCTGTCTCTCTTGTACTGTGTGGCTAACAAAGTGAAAGTAACAGGTTCAATATCTGCAAATATCCTCGTATGCCAAGTGGTTTCTATCGTTCAATATTTGAATCCTCTTGTTACTGATCACTGGCTTTCACTCAATAATTGACTTGGGAATTCCTCACAAATTTAATCAATAACAATATCTGTCTATA